>JAESUZ010001224.1:0-207292 GCA_017311185.1 Proteles cristata cristata | reverse complement strand
ACCACAACCATGAATCCTACAAAGAACACAATGACTTTAACCCCATAGTTTTAAATAATAACACTGAATGTAAATGGGCTGAATGTTCCAAACAAAAGACATAGGGTAGCAGGATGGATAAAAAACCGAAATCCATCTATTTGCTGTCTACAAGAAACTCATTTTAGACCTGAGGACACCTTCAGATTGAAAGTAAGGTGATGGAGAAATATATATCATGCTACTGGAAGTCAAAAGAAAGCTGGAGTACCTATACTTATATCACACAAGCTGGATTTTAATGTAAAGGCAGTAACAAGGGATGAGGAAGGGCATTATATAATAAGTACAGGGTCTGTCCATCAGGAAGACCTAACAATTATAAATGTCTATGCACGGAATATGGAAGCACCTAAATATATAAAACAATTAATCACGAACAGAAATAATCTTATGGATAAGAATGTGCTAATAGCAGGGAACTTTAATACTACACTTACAGCAATAGATAGATCAACTAGACAGAAAATCACTAAAGAAACAATGGATTTGAATGATTGGACTAGATGGATCTGACAGATATATTTAGAACTCTACATCCTGAGGCCATGGAATTCACTTTCTTCTCAAGTGCGCATGGCACATTCTCCAAGATAGATCATGTACTGGGACATAAAGCAGCCCTCAATAAATATAAAAGACTAGAGATCATACCATGCATACTTTCACATCACAAACTTGAAACCTGAATTCAACCACAGGAAGAAGACTGGAAAACCTCCAAAAACATGGAGGTTAAAGATCATCCTACTGAAGAATGAATGGGCGAATCACACAATTAGAGAAGAAATTTAAAAAATATATGGAAACAAATGAATATACAACAATTCAAACTCTATGGGATGCGGCAAAGGCAGTCCTAACAGGAAAGTACATTGCACTCCAGCCTATCTCAAGAAATTAGAAAAAGCACAAGTACAAAATCTAACAACACGCCCAAAGGAACTAGAGGGAGAGCAACAAGAGCACCCCAAACCCAGTAGGAGAAGAGAAATAAGAAAAATCAGAGCAGAAATAAACAAGATAGAATCCAAAAACAGTTGAACAGAGCAATGAAACCAAGAGCTGGTTTTTTGAAAAAGTAAACAAAATTGACAAACCTCTAGCCAGGCTTCTCAAAAAGAAAAGAGAGAGCACCCAAATAGACAAAATCATGAATGAAAATGGACTTATTACAAGCAGCCCCTCAGAAATATAAGCTATTATCAGAGAATACTATGAAAAATTATATGCCAACAAACTGTACAACTTAGAATAAATTCCTAAACACGCACTCACTACCAAAATTCACATGGGAAGAGACAGAAAATCTGAACAGACCCATAACTAGTGAAGAAATCGAATCAGTTATCAAAAATCTCCCAACAAATAAGAGCCCTGGGTCAGATGGCTTCCCTAGGGAATTCTACCAGACATTTAAAACAGAATTAATACCCATTTTTCTCAACATATTCTAAAAAATAGAAATCGAAGGAAAATGTCTGGACTCATTCTACGAAGCCAGCATCACTTTGATTCCCAAGCCAGACAGAGACCCAGCAATAAAAGAGAACTACAGGCCAATATCTTTGATGAATACAGACGCAAAAATCCTCAACAAGATTCTTGCAAATCAAATTCAACAGCACGTAAAAAGAATTATCCACCAAGATCAAGCGGGATTCATTCCTGGGTTACAGGGCTGGTTTAATATTCGCAAATCAATCAATGTGATACATCACATTAACAAAAGAAAAGATAAAAACCGTATGATTCTGTTGATGTGGAAAAGGAATTTGACAAATTACAGCATCCATTCTTAATAAAGCCCCTCGAGAAAATCAGCATAGAAGAAACTTACTTAAACATCATAAAAGCCATCTATGAGATGCCCTCAGCTAACATCATCCTCAACGGGGAAAAACTGAGAGCTTCCCCTTGAGATCAGGAACACAACAGGGATGTCCACTCTCACCACTGTTGTTTAACATAGTGCTGCAAGTCCTAGCATCAGCCATCAGACAACAAAAGGAAATAAAAGGCATCAGATTCGGCAAAGAAGAAGTCAAACTTTCACTTTTCACAGACAACACGATACTCTATATAAAAAACCCGACAGACTCCACCAGAAGCCTACTAGAACTGATCTATGAATTCAGCAAAGTTGCTGGGCACAAAATCAACATATGGAAATTGGTTGCATTTTTATACACCAACAATGAAGTAATAGAAAGAGAAATCAAGAAACTGATCCCATTCACAATTGCACAAAAAACTATAAAATACCTAGGAATAAACCTAACCAAAGATATAGGAGATCTGTATGATTAAAACTATTGAAAACTTATGAAGAAAACTGAAGAAGATACAAAGAAATGGAAAAATATTCCATGCTCATGGATTGGAAGAATAAATATAGTTAATATGTATAGTCATTACTACTGAAAGCAATTACTACCAAAAATGACATATATGTATGCCATTACTACTGAAAGCAATCTACACATTCAGTGCAATTTCAATCAAAATTTCACCAGCATTCTTCACAAAACTAGAACAAACTATTCTAAAATTTGTATGGAGCCACAAAAGACCCCAAATAGCCAAAGTAATATTGAAGAAGAAAACCAAAACGGGAGGCATCACCATCCCACACTTTAGCCTCTACTACAAAGCTGTCATCATCAAGACAGTATGGTACTGGCACAAAAACAGACACATAGACCAATGGAATATAATAGAGAATTCAGAATTGGACCCACAAATGTATGGCCAACTAATCTGTGAAAAGCAGGAAAGAGTATCCAATAGAAAAAAGCAGACTCTTTAACAGATGGCACTGGGAGAACTAGACAGCAACATGCAGAGAATGAAACTAGATCATTTTCTTACACCATACACAAAAATAAACTCAAAATGGATAAAGGACCTGAATGTGAGACAGGAAACCATCAAAACCCTCGAGGAGAAAGCCAGAAACAACCTCCTTGACCTCGACCACAGCAATTTCTTACTTGACACATCCCCAAAGGCAAGGGAATCAAGAGCAAAAATGAACTATTGGGACCTCATCAAGATAAAAAGCTTCTGCACGGCAAATGAAACAATCAATAAAACTAATAGGCAACTGACAGAATGGGAAAAGACATTTGCAAATAACATATCAGATAAAGGGCTAGTATCCAAAATCTATAAGGAACTCACCAAACTCCACACCTGAAAAACTTATAATCCAGTGAAGAAATGGATAGAAGACATGAATAGACACTTCTCCAAAGAGGTCATCCAGATGGCCAACAGACACACGAAACGATGCTCATAATGGGCATGGGGAGGGCACTTGTTGAGATGAGCACTGGGTGTTATATGAAAACCAAGCTGACAATAAACTATTAAAGAAAAAAAACTAAAAACGAAAAAAAAAGTTAAGTGGAAGAAGAAAGTTGTAAAAGGATATGCAAACTATATATATATATATATATATATATATATATATATATATATATATATAAACTTCAAAAACCCACAATAATATTGATCAATTTTAATTTATCTAACTGTGCATTCATTCATTTGTTGAAAATTGCTGGGTTTCTTTAGAGTCTGCTACATTCAAGTTACCTGTATAAGTACTGTGGACAATTCAAAACATATAACCCATAGGGTCTGTTACCAAAGAACTTACAATAAATTAAGGTAGGTGACACAAACACTATTAACAGTAAGGTAATTTTGAAGAAAAATTCATGCATAAAGACACAAATAAGTGTCTCACAGTTTTAGGATCTGATGGATTATTTCTGGCTAGCGTGAGATACAAAAGGCTTCATGAAATTCTCACAGTACCTGGTAGAAGAGGTGAGATTTTTGGCTGGGTTTTAAAGGAAGCCTGGGAAGTGCACATGTGAGGATGAAGGGCAATGAGCAGTATGAAACATGGCTTTGAGGGAAGGCGGCACTCAATGTTTTCCATGAACAGAGAGGAGTCCAGGTTTAGTTGGAACCTAGGATGCCTAAAGAGGAATTGTGAGAACTTAGAAAAACAAATAGTGTATGTGTTAGGGAAGTATAAATTCGGATAGAAGGTTTGAACTCATTATGATAGACAACAGAGCATCATTTCAGTGGTCCCGTGCATCTCCTTTAAGCCTCTTCCCTGCTGTCCACAAGACGGCTAGAGCATTATAAGAAATGTGCTTGGAGATGCTCAATATTTAGTGTCAGTCTTGAATCATTCCACTTTTCCCACTCACATCTTTTTCTGTTTCACCTCTGCTTAATCCTTGATTAATCCTTAATCCTTTCACTAATAACTTGATACTAGATTCTAACCTTCAGTTCAATTCTCAGTCTCCCTAAGTTTTCTCTTTGATGATACGATATTTGAGAAAAATTCCAGGAGTTCTCCTCCCTTAGAATGCTCTCTCTAGCACTCCCTGCTTGGTGCTATCAGGTCTAGGTTGTACCTTCCATGCCAACAACTCTATGCCAAAGTATCACTTGATTTGCATCATTTGTCTTATAGTGGCTTTCCAGGTATACATTCCACCTGTCATAGTCTGGATTTGTCCATCACTTTGGTTTCACTTGGAAAATGAGATAGATAAGCAATGGAGCTAACTACATTTATATTGCTTACATTTCTCAAATGTGTGTTAATTAGAGCTCCTGTTTCACAGATTTCATATGACCATCATATAAATCTGTGATAACCAACCAGTCTGGAGAGACTTGCACATTTAGATTGAATCACTATTAAAATCCCATCTATATCATTGGACTATGCTCTAACAGCTGAAAGGTAGCTTTTATTCCAAAATGACAGCTCAAGTTTGTGGCAATGACTCCATCACTAGTCACATCAGGAACAATAACAAAAAATCAAGTAAACTGTCAACTGGCTCTCTAAGCAAATAGGACACTAGTCTGCATAGATAAGACAGATGCTGCTAAAATTTCAAATATTGAAGTGGAAAAAAGTTCCATCTAACTAGAATGTGTGACAACTCAGCTAGCATCCAAAACTCATTCCTGAAATAGTCTCTTCCAAATCAAAGCCTGAGGGAATGTGGAATCTTAAATCCTTCATCTTGTAAATAGGGACCATAGGAGAAACAAAACAAAGACTATGTTCATCATGGGCCCTCAGCAGGAAACTTTCTACCATATAGTTTCCATTACTACTTTTACTTTGTCTCACACTCCCATTTTTCATTTGTCTTTTAATTTCGGTTTTCTCTTCCTTAAAATGAATTGGTACTTGAAAAGAATTAGTGTTTCCCAAAAAGTATTCAGCAAAAAATCAGATATAAAAGTAAAAGCTAATTCATTCTAATTTTCTTTATTATGGATGTGAAAAGATTAATTCCTGTGTTAAGTATTTCCAGTAGATGGACACAGAAGATATAAATTTAGGATTCATGAAAGGGTTTTGACAGACTGTGAACTGAGGAAAGGGTAAGTTAAACAGTGTATTTCTTAATTATGTGATTTTTGTGTAGAGTCTCCATTATTTGTAAAATAACATCTTTAGAAATATAAACTATGGCATTCTTCCCTGTTGACATTTTATTTTTTCAAACACAAGTAAAAGAAATCTAATATTGTTCTTCAGTTAAATATAATGTTGGTTTTCATTTGCTAGTAAAGAAAATAGACAAAATTTGAAAATAAAAAAATATATAATATAATACAGTAATATACTACACTATACTATAATATATCAAAGACCCTTCAATTTTGCCCAGGATGACAAAGCTTGCACCAGACCAATAATGACACTGAGAGCAACTAACAAAGACCAATAAAAAATAAATCTGTTCAAAGACATTTTAAATATTTTTTTTTATTCTTTAATGTTTTATTTATTTCTGAGAGAGAGAGAGAGAGAAAGAGAGAGAGCATGAGCAGGGGAGGGTCAGAGAGAGAGGGAGATACAGAATCTAAAGCAGGCTCCAGGCTCTGAGCTAGCTGTCAGCACAGAGCCTGACGCGGGGCTCGAACCCATGAACCATGAGATCATGACCTGAGCTGAAGTCGGACACTTGACTGACTGAGCCACCCAGGTGTCTCTGTTCGTAGACATCTTAGATTCAGACATCCAAACAGCCAGAAATAGAGACAAAAATGAGAGGGGGAGGTAATATATGTGTGGGGGGGGGAGGGGGGAGAGATTTAGAAAGTAACTAAGGTAAGCTCAAATTTGTATGCTAATTTCCCCTTCCATTCATTTGCCTACTTTTAGTTTAGGACAGGTAGCCAAGGAGGTGAACAGAAGGAAGCAGCGAAGAGGCTGAGAGACCAGTAGGGCTTTCAGTAATCTCACAATTCTGAGGAGGAAAAAAAATAGAATTCAGGGATCTGAAAGAAGCCAGAATTTCATGCAAAGATCATGAAGGAAAAGGGTACTCACACAGAAATAAGATTCTTCTCCAGTGTGCACATCAATATAGAGATGATAGAATACAATCTGGAGCGCAGAAACTAAAAATAAACTGCAGAAAAGAGTCATAAGAGATATACTGATCACAGCAAATATGTATTTACTTTAATATAATATAATATAACATAATATAAGTAATTATATAATATAATCCTCCTACTAGGGAGGACAGAGGGAATGGATTAGAAGTAATATTTGGAGAGAGGCTAGTAAGAATTTTACCAACTACTGATTAAAGAAATTCTAAACTCTCAAGTGATATTAATGCAAAGAAAACCATACCTAGGAATATAAGAATAAAAATATTTAAAAACAAAGGCAAAGTTTTAAAATAAGCTAGAAAAAGAAAAGATAAATTTTTAAGGATCATCATTAGGTTGACTGCTGATAACTAAGAATAACAATGAAACCAGATGGCAATGGGAAGGTGTCTTTAATGTGAAAAGAGAAAATAATTGCCTCTCTAAAATTCACTATACAGGGAAAACATTATTCAATACTAAAAGCAACTGAAAAATATCTCCAAACACACTCCCTTCCCCCAGACAAAATTCGAAGAATTTGTCACCATCAATGAACACCAAAAGTGACACTAAGAAGAATTAGTTAGGAAGGAGAAAAACTAATGTAGACAGAAATATGAGAATGCAGGAAAGTAGAAAGAGAAGAAAAAGGTTAATGTTTGAAAAGAAAAAGATTAAATGATTATATCAATAAAAATAGTGACTGGGGTTTAAAATACATGTTAAAACATATTAAAAATATAAATACTTCATAAATAAAAGTTCACTCCAGGAATTAACTTGTAACTTAGCATTCAAATAGTAATCAATGAAGTTGGATAAATTAATAATTTAAAAAGGAAAATTATTTGATAAAATGTCAACCCCCATTTATGATAAAAAGTCTTAACAAGATGGAATGACCAAATACCATAAAGCAATCATAAGTATTTAGCAAGAGCCTATACTAAACATCACACTTAATCATTAAATATTTAAAGCCCTCCTCCTGAATAAGGCACAAGAATGCCAGTTATGATTACTTCTTTACAATTTTGTAGTAGAAGTTCTAGCCAGTGCCTTAAGGTAAGAAAAAAATGTATAGGATAGAGAAAAAAGAGAACTTTAATTTTTCATAGACAACATAATTGTATACGTAGAAAAATTTTAAAAATCTATAGATGAATTTGAATTTAGCAAGTTTCATTGATATGTGAAATTCACCCCCCCAAATCAATACATTACAGACAGAAATTTATAAAACTATTAAAATCATCAGTAGATGAGAATTAATTAAATATACATTTTGGTTACAAGGAGATAGTATGAAGGTATTTGTATCACTAGCTATAACAAAAAAAACATTTCTGGAACTTGTATTTAATAAGGGCTCAAGATCTGTTAATTTTGTAATTAAAAAAGGGTTAAGTTAATGTGTTTCCTAAATTTTAGTATTCCCAGTCATGATATTAAGGAATACTATAGATCTAAATCTGTCATTATGGTAGAATAATATCAAGATGGGTTGGGTTTGGTTACATAGAGATAGGAAAATTAAACTATCTTTTTTTTTTTTTTAAAATGTTTTTATTTCTTTCTAGGAGAGAGAGAGAGACAGCGTGAGCAGGGGAGGGTCAGAGAGAGAGGGAGTCACAGACTGAAACAGGCTCCAGGCTCTGAGCTGGCAGTCAGCACAGAGCCCGACGCGGGGCTCGTACCCACGAACCGCGAGATCATGACCTAAGCAAAAGTCGGACTCTTAACCGACTAAGCCACCCAGGCGCCCCTAAACTATCTTTATAAAAACCAATTAAATAAAAGAACACTTCTAGTCATAAGGCATTTTTAAATATGTATTTATGCATTCCTCTAAATTCACTCTGTCTCAATGACTTCATTACAGAACTTTGTAGGAGTAATCATATTCATGATAGTTCAAAAGTACTTTTGCATGGCCACAGACTTATCAAAATAAATGCTTGGCAAATCAGAGCTGGCATTAACCATACAAAAGTGGTGAATGCCACTGTCAGCTCTGTTTTGTAATTCATACTGTCTAAAATTTTGTTGAATTTTTTCATTATTTATTAATTTTATTGATATTTTAGGTGTAGATGTACATATCATCAGGGAATGAGTTTTTCATTTCTTTTCTAATTTTTACCTTTCTGATTTACTTTTCTTTCTTTATAACAATATTGATCTAAATCTGTAATACTATGTTAAATAATAGTTGAAGCCGTAGATGTCCTTATTTTTTCACACTGTTTTAGGGATTTCATTTAATATGTTTTCATTTAGCATTGAGTTTCTTCATTAATTAGAAAATTTATTTTTTAAACTTGCTCACTTCTAAAAATATTAAATAGGATGCCAGGGTGGCTCAATAGGTTAAGTATCTGACTCTTGATTTTGGCCCAGGTCATGACTTCACAATTTTGGATATAAAGCCCTACTTCGGGCTCTGTGCTGACAGCATGGAGCCTGGTTGGGATTCTCTCTCTCTCTCTCTCTCTCTCTCTCGCTCGCTCTAAGTAAACAAACTTTAAAAAAATATTAAACACGTGTTAAACATTACACAATGCTTTCAAAAATGTATCGAGATAATCATATAATTATCTTCTTTCAGTTTATTTCATTGCAATACATGGCAATCCATTTTATAAAACATACCACACTTTATCATTCACTCACTAATAAATATTTGGATTCTATCTATTGTTACTAATACAGAGGGTGCTGTCATTAGCATGGGCGTATATATCTTTATTTTTCTAGCCCATGTATGAGAGTTTTTAGTGCATATTTACCTGCATGTGGATTGTTTGGTTACAAGTTAGGCATCTCTTCAAACCGACTATATAGTATCAAATTGTTCTCCAATATGTTATTACAACTTAAAATTAGCAGCTACCCATGCATCTAAATTAGAATATAATGTAAATGTGCATATTTTTTTTTTTTTGGTACCTCCCATCATCTGCAGGAAAAAGCACAAATAATCAGTGTAATGTCGTACAAGGTCTTTCTCCCCTAGTCTACCAACCTTGGCTTTCACCAACTCTACTCCTCCCCTTGCCCACATTCTTGCCATGCCACATTTTGTGTGGAATCTTTCATACTGCCCTGTCTTCCTGGAATCCCCTTCCCTCAACCAGCTAGCTATAGGAATGAGAACTTTTGTTTAACTCCCTCTAGACAGACACTATTGTTCTTTTCTATGCAATTTACTTTTTATTTTGCTTTATACATTTTTGCTTCCTTGACCTTGTTTCCTCTTCTACTTGAATTCTGAGGTTCTACATCTTTTTAATTTGTGTTTTCCTTACGATGAGTTACAGGGTCTGGCATATAGCAAATACTACTGTTGAATAAATGGGCAGATAATTGAATGGATGGGTGGATATAAGAAAATTAGAGGTCTTTATAAACAAGGACAGTAAAATCACTGAAACAGTGTATTTTTCTCACAAAGAGTGGGACTTGCCAAAGTTAAATTTATTGTTGCTCTTTAGAGTTATCTTCATTTTGTAACAAGCCCTTCTTTGGTTGAATTTGGATGTATATCTTCCAAGTCAGGTTTTTGTCAAGATCAAATCAAATAATACAGTGAATGTCTCTAGGAAAAGCATTATGAAAGTCATTCAAGGAATTACTATTTTTATACTGAAAATAAGTTTTGTTAGGAAAATTTGGTGTGTTCAACTATTTTGATCTCATCATCATTAGAAATTTGTTTGAACATGTCAGTACATTTCTTTTGGTTTGGTTTTGTGTTTTAGTGATTTGACTAAAATAAGTAGCTCCATATAGATTTATTTTGTGCCTACATACAACTAAATACACAATTCTTAAATCCCTATCAATGCTTTAATGTTCTGAGTTTTACAATCAGACTAATCAAAGTTTCCAGGATCATGAGGATCATGATGATCATGCCATTAACAATTATCTAAAATCTAATGACCTAAGATTATATTTAGGTCATTAGTATGAATATAATGAAGACCCTATTTGAAAAATTAAATAATATTAGTATTTATTATTCTACATTTACTATTTGTAAAATGGAAAGTGAAATAGAAGCAGGAAAGGGATTTTTCTCATTTATTTTATATTCTATTTTAATAATGAAGATAAAAAAATTGAAAACAAGGATTGCTCTGAATAGAATTTCTGGTTAAGAGCTCAATCTAATATAGGATAATTCTTACATCCAATATTCATGGACTTTAATGGTCATTTAATGAACTATAATCTTACAGATACTGACTGGAACAAGATATAAAGTATGCTATAAAAAGTATGTATTTACACAATAAGTAAAGGCATACTTTACTGATTTTTATGGCCTCTTTGAGCTTCATTAACAATTGAGGAGATGATGTAAATGAGAAAGTCACTAAATTTACATATTGCTAAATCAAGGTATTTATAAATAGTAGCAACTATGAACTATATAGATAGCAAAGCAAGAAGTTTAAATTTTCTATTTAAAAATTCTTGTAACTCTAGAGGCACCTAGGTGGCTATCACTTAAGCAACCAACTCTTGACTTCAGCTCAGGTCACAGTTTGATGGTTTGTAAGATTGAGCAGCACGTTGCGCCCTGTGCTGACAGCATGGAGCCTGCTTGAGATTCTCTCTCTCCCACTCCCTCTGTCCCTCTCTCATTCATACGTGTGTGTGCACGCACGTACGCGTTCTCTTTCTCTCTCAAAAAAAAATTTACATAAAATAAAATATATGGGTGCCTGCGTGCCTCAGTCAGTTAAGCTTCCGATTCTTGGTTTCAGCTCAGGTCATGATCTCAGTTTGTGAGTTCAAGCCCCACATCCGGCTCTCTGCTGCCAGTGCGGAGCCTGCGTGGGATTCTCTCTCTCTCTCTCTCTCTTTCTCTCTCTCGCTCTCTCTTTCTCTCTGCTCACTCTGTCTCTCTCTCAAAAATAAACTTAAAAAAATAAATAAAATAAAATAAACAAAAATCCTTACCACTACAAAGTAAAACACTGTCAAACATTAAATAGCTGATGTCAATTATTTGAGATTAAATAAAGTAAAAATATTTGTATTGAAAATACTTCTATACACAAATGGAAACATTTTGGTAAACTGCTCTTTTACATAATTGTTACCAATGTTCATCCAATTTGTTATTTTGATTTAATTTATGTTTGCTATTTTTCTCCTTTAAAAAGAGATAGTTCTGGTTGAAGTAAATTTTAAAATATAGAAAAAGTTTATGAAAAAAGAAAGATAATCAATGATCTCTACATTTAGAAATAATGATGCTTGCTCTTTTGATGTAATTGCAAATTTGGCTTGTTGCCAGCATTATAGATTTTTCTAGCATTTTCATAGAGTTAAGATAATTTTCTGCATACAATTTTGTATCTGGATTCCTTAACTGTTTCTATTTTTTTAATGTTTATTTATTTATTTTGAGAGAGAGAGAGAGAACATGAGCAAGGGGGGGCAGAGAGAGAGGGAGAGACAGAAAGAATCTCAAGCAGGCTCCATGCTGCCATACAGAGTCCAACATGGGGCTCAAACTCACAAACTGAGATCGTGACCTCTGGCTAATTCAAGAGTCAGAAGTTTAACCAACTGAGCCACCCAGGTGCCCCGTGCTTTCTTATTTAATGTTTATAACATCCTCTTATGTCATCGGTTATGTAATACATAATATATTATGGTTTTAGGTTTTTGATCTGTAATTACAGTCAGTAGGCCATATGTAGGTTGTAAGAAATAAATAAGATATTGGAAATAAAGCACATAATAAAATGCCTGACATAAATATTACAATAATGTAAATCAACAATTCTATTATCACACATTTGTGATTAAAATGTTTATTATTTTAATAAAACTATTGAATAGGTTTCTCATAATGCATAATATGCTTATAGAATTAATGTAAGAAAGAAAAAATAAAATGTTTTCTAAAGTATCAAATCACTTTCCAGAAAAGGTGTGCCGGTTTATTCTCATACCATCAGTGTGCGTGAGATCTCATTTTACTGTACACTCACCATCATTTTTTTTTTTTAATATTTTTATTTCTAGGAGAGAGAGAGAGAGAGAGAGAGAGACAGGGTGAGCAGGGGAGAGTCAGAGAGAGAGGGAGTCACAGACTCTGAAACAGGCTCCAGGCTCTGAGCTGGCAGTCAGCACAGAGCCCGACGCGGGGCTTGAACCCACGAACCGCGAGATCATGACCTAAGCGAAAGTCGGACGACCAATCGACTAAGCCACCCAGGCGCCCCAACTCACCATCATTTTTAATATGCTGGACAACTATTACAGGAAAAAGAACTTGCAATTTTTTTTAACTTGCAATTATTTGTCTACTAGTAAAACTTGGATTTTTTAAAAAATTGGATGGTCATGAGTTATTTTTTCAAGATTGATCTGTTTATGTTTTTTATTCTCGTCCCTAGAAAATATCTGTGACTCCTGAGTGGTGGGAATATGGTGTGGTTAAGAATCCAATGACTAAAACCAATATATGCTGGTACAAACTCCAGCTTTGTCACTTACTAATTAAATGGCTGTGTGTGTTTAACATTTTCAGGCCTCTGTTTTCTTACCTATAAGAATGGACACATAATATTGTGTGACTGATATGCTATAGGGAAATTAAATAAATTAATAATTAGAACAATAACCAGCAATATTCATTCAATAAATATAAGGTAGTAGTGGTTAAAACGCATATCTGGGGCACCTGGGTGGCTCAGTCAATTGGGCATTCAACTTTGGCTCTGGTCATGATCTCACGGTTCGTGGATTCAAGCCCCTTGTCGGATTCTATGCTGACACCTCAAACTCTGGAGCCTACTTCGGATTCTGTGTCTTCCTCTCTCTCTGTCCATCCCCCGCTCACACTCCTCTCTTAATTAGTCATTGTATTTAGAAAGTTTTGATGTTTCATAGTTTTTAGTATTGTTTCAGGAATTCAAATACTGCTACCACCGTAAGTTTATATCGCTGTTCTATTACCTGTAAGAATATTCCACCTTAACATTTGTACATGTGTGTATATGTGTATGTCCAGGAGGAAAAAAAAAATAAAGGTTTATATTAAAATCTTGCCTATGGGATTTTAGAGCTGCTTTGAAAATTTCTCCATGCACTACAAACTACTGTGGTGGTCATTAACATATTAGATGACAATAAGTTTATTGTCAAGTTTATTATGAAGCAAAATAAATCTAAAAAATAATTAAGAAAGTTGATATCAATTTTACAGATTTTTCACAAAATTAATTAATCATTCTTATAACAACAATTCTTTAAAATAAAATTTTCCTTTGGATAAATACCTAGTAGCACAATTGCTGGATAGTAGGGTAGTTTTGTTTTTAACTTTTTGAGGAACCTCCATACTGTTTTCTAGAGTGGCTGTAACGGTTTGCATTCCCATCAAAGTGCAAATGTGTTCCTCTTTATCCAGAACCTCGCCAATATCTATTGTTTCCTGAGCTGTTAATTTTAGCTGTTCTACGGGTATGAGGTGGTAACAAATGTGTTTTTGATTTCTATTTCCCTCATGGTGAGTGATGCTGAATATCTTTTCATGTTAGCCATCTGTATGTCTTCTTTGGAAAAGTGTCTGTTCATGTCTTTTGCTCATTTCATCACTGGATTATTTGTGTTTTGGGATGTTGAATTTGACAGTTCTTTATAGATTTTTTAAAATTTTTATTTAGGGGCGCTTGGGTGGCTCAGTCGTTTAAGCGTCCGATTTCAGCTCAGGTCATGACTCACGGTTCGTGGGTTTGAGCCCCGCGTCGGGATCTATGCTGACAGCTAGCTTAGTGCTTGGAGCCTGCTTCAGATTCTGTATCTCCCTCCCTCTCTCTCTCTGACCCTTCCTTGCTCTCTCTCTCTCTCTCTCTCAGAAATAAATAAAACATTAAAATTTTTTTAAAATTTATTTTTGAGGCAGAGAGAAACAGAGCACGAGCAGGAGAGGGACAGAGCAAGAGAGGGAGGAACAGAATCTGAAGCAGGCTCCAGGCTCTGAGTTGTCAGGACAGAGCCCAGACTGGGGCGTGGACCCACCAACCATGAGATCATGACCCAAGTGGAAGTTGGGATGCTTAACCGACTGAGCCACCCAGGTACCCCAGTTCTTTATAGATTTTGGATACTAACTCTTTATCAGATATGTCATTTGCAAATACCTTCTCCCATTCTATTGGTTGCCTTTTAGCTTTGTTAAAATTGCATTAGTAGATATTTATCCAAAGTATATAAAAATGCTGATTTAAAGGGGTACATGCTCTTCGATGTTTATAGTGGCACTATCAACAACAGCCAAATTATAGAAAGAGCCCATATGGCCATCATCTGATGAATGGATAAAGAAGATGTATCTATATCTGTATCTATATAGATACATCTATATGTATATATATGTATATAGATAGATAGATACATAAGAGACAGCACAGATGAACACAGAGGAAAGGAAGGAAAAATAAGATAAAAACAGAAAGGGAGGCAAACCATATGAGACTCTTACAGAGTACTGAGCATTGCTGGAGGGGTGTTGTGTGGGGCATTACTTAATGGTTGAAGTACCTAAAGAAGGGTACTTGTTAGGATGAGCACTGGGTGTTATATGTAAGTGATAAATCACTAAATTCTACTCCTGAAACCATAATTACACTATACGTTAACTAACTTGGATATAAATGAATAAATAAATACCAATATATGAAAATAAACAAAACACAAGCTGACAAAAAAGAAAGAAAATTTTCCAACAAATTTTAGATACCACCAACAAAAAGAAAAGGATATGGAGCTTGAAAGTAATATGGAGCTTTAATAAAGTTAAATATTACTAATAATACATTTTTAAGTAAAACAATATAAAAAACATCATCATCCTTTGGGATTAGAGATATCAGAATGTAATAAGTAAATAGTTATGTTGCCATAGAACTTTTTCTACAAGAATTAGTGAAGTCATTGACAAAAGAACTATCTTGCAAAGAGAGCAATGAAATACAATATTCAGTTTTTTTGTAGTGTAATGATTCATTCCAACAATCTCTTGCAAGTGATCACAGTATAAAACACATCTGAAAGCACAGCTTCTCTGGAATGACAGGTGTCATAATGATTTTATCTAAGAATCATCTAGAAAGTTTAAAAAGCATGCAAAGCAGTCTTGCTCACAATTAAAAATAATAATCCTGCTAAGTGTTTCCAACATGGAGCCGGGGGTGAGAACCAGGGCTCTGGAAGAATTAGAGGGTGAGCTGGAGACATGTCCACTTGGGCCATTTCTGTCACCAGAAGAATCCAAGAAATAGGGGCACCTGGATGGCTTCGTTGGTTAACCATCAATTCTTCATTTCAGCTCAGGTCGTGATCTCAGTTTATAAGTTTGAGCTCTGAGTCAGGCTCTATGCTCACTCACAGTGTGGAGCCTTCTTGGGATTGTCTCCCTCTCTCTCTTTCTTGCTCTCTCTCTCTCTCTCTCTTGCTCTCTGCTCCTCCCGAACTTGCATGACTCTCTTTTATAAATAAATAAATAAACTTGAATAAAAAGAAAATAATCCAAGAAACAGACTTTGAAGACCATTGGAACAGCACATTGGTTCTACTTGACAATAGATAGATAGATAGATAGATAGATAGATAGATAGATAGATAGATAGACAGACAGATAGATAGATAGGGGCGCTTGGGTGGCTCAGTCAGTTAAGCATCTGACTTTGGCTCAGGTCATGATCTCATGGTTTGTGGGTTCAAGCCCTGCATCAGGCTGATAGCTCAGAGCCTGGAACCCATTTCAGATTCTGTGTCTCCCTCTCTCTCTCTGCCCCTCCCTGATCACACTCTGTATCTTTCTCTCTCTCAAAAATAAATAAATATTTTTAAACAATTTAGATAGATAGATAGATAAAATTCTGAAATAAGTACTATTTTAATAAAATAAGTTCAGGAATAAACATAAATCATGTGATTTAGTTCTTTGAGCAGAAGAGGGTGTAATGATATTGAACATATCAGACAGATAAAACAAGTAATTATGAAATAGTAAAGAAAGCTATCTGATATTGAGAAAAATTCCTTCATTTGAGGAAGTTAGGAAGGGATAAAAGCCACCAGTTAATAAATTTACAATTTATATCGTCAGTATGAGTTACACATTGTACACATAACTGGAGTTACACATTGCTGAGGTGCCCGGATTCCTACTCTCAAGGAATCATAGTACAAAACTTTCCAGTTAGAATACACATATACAATTTATATAAGATATGGTATTATATATTACGTAACATATTGTATATATAATAGTATATATAATGTACTCCACATACCTACTTATACACACATGTAAGTTCAATTTGAAAAGATTAAACAATGATCTGTAGCCTTTGGTGATGGTAACCTGTTGATAGGTTACTATGTATCTTTCATTATTATTTAAATGTTATATTTAAATATTATGATGAACATATTTTTAGCCACTATTTAAGTAACTAACAAATTAGTTAATGAACTTTTGCCTGATAAATGACATAAAAGTGAATATTTCAGTATTGATTCTTAGGATCACTCCACATTCTTTCTTTCTGGATTTCTTTTTTCACTTTTATTTTTGGCTGAATATAATCTACATGAAGTCTGAAACAAATGCTCTAATATAGATGGCAAATATTTGATCAGTGGACCTACTTTGATTATAGTCTTGATTATGCCTCAAAAAATAGTGATATTAATATCTCTTCCCTAAAGGCTAATAATAATGCATTTTGTGTGAGCCACACAATAAATGCCTTGAAAGCTAGAAAATAAAAATACAAGTTTTAAAATAATCATCTTGCTACATATAGAAGCACTTAAACTGGCAATAAAAATGACTGCTATACAATGTATCTAATTTTTATGTATTAATAAAATGTGATATTTTTCTCAGATGGAGAAGGTATAATAACTTTAGGAATTCATAACCCCTGAAGTATATAACTCATTTCCTGATATTTTTGCCAAATGTCTTATTAATAAAAATTCAAGGTTATGGAAATTTTAAAATTAAATTTGCTTTATCAATGGAAAAATCTTCTGACCACATTGCCACTTCTCCATTAAAAAAAAATTAATACAAACATTGCAGATCTGAGTTTAATTCAAGACTGAAGGTCTTAACCCTGGCTGGCTAATTGGGCATGTTTGACATTTGCGTTATTGCTTTGTTCTTTTTCACTTTGAATTTCTTCTCTAATGAAGACAAAATTCTTGACAATCACACTGCCCCAGAGATTAGGTTTGTAGCAAAGAGGTCAAGTCTCTCTATATTTATTTTCTCCTAAATTCTCATCCTTTTTAATAATATTATCCATTCCTTACCCTGTCCGTGGTAACTTATTTCACCTGCTAACCTTTGTCATTCAGGATATTATTATTGAGGTCACTATTTCTTGTATCAGAATATATATTTTATTAGTTTAAAATACAAGGTTTTTTAAAAGTTTGCCTCTCAGATGTTGATAACAGCAGAAACTGAATGGTGCCTTAAGAAGTCATCTACTTCTTAAATAACTTCAAAGTTTTAAGTCTCTCAACCATCTCAGGAAGTTGAAAACATTTCACTGTTGACAGAGAGATTTGAGAGTTTCCTTGGTACTTTGTCTTCATCACTGTGATATTCAAGTTTTTCAACATCTAACCTAAATAGACCCTTGTTCTCTTGTGCATGCATTTATTCATTAAGCAAATACTTGCTTAGCATTTACCACATCCTAAGACCTGTGCTAGACAGTAAGAATGCAAAGATTAAAAAAAGAAAAAAAAAATCCCTGCCTTCCAGGTGCTCATATCAAAGATCAAAGCAAGCAGACTTTGGTGTACATTGGAATCCTGGGGGATATATTAAAGTTTTTGCATGTTATAAGGAAACAGAGAAAGGAAAGGGAAGTGAGAAGCAAATTTCCCCAGTGGAAATAAACACTAAGTCAAATTTTGAATTATTTGTAAATGTCAGCAAGTGGTGGGGAATGGTGCTTCATGTCTCTGCTGGCCCAGGAAATAGACGGCTCATGTCTCCTGCCACAGGGACCATAGCTGACAGACAGCCCCAGATGAACTCATGACTGTTTACATAGAAGCCATGCTTCTCCTGACCTGCTCAAAGCCACAAACTGAGAGCTGTGGGGAACTTATTCAGGCCTATTCCTGTGGCATGTGGCATTCTTCTAATGAATGACTTTGGCTCCTCTTGGCCTGATGCAGCTTTCTTAAAATTGTGCCAACGACTGAGAGAAACTTCCTTCCAAGTCCTCCTCCCTACCACCCCCACTTTTCTCAGGGCAGACCTCTTTTCATGTACTGAATGTTTGTTTGTTTGTTTTTCTCATATCTTCTTACTCCCCTTTCTCTCTGATATTTTTTACCCTCAAAATATCTCTTTCATGACTAATCTTGCTTTGGAAAGTGCTTGGAAAATCTGGTTGAATACAGGTGATACTAAGAGTGGTCCAAGGAAAATGAGGTTTGGGGATTAGCTGACTAGTTGCCTGGTAAGTGTAGAGGATACCATGCTGAGTACTTTTGGGTATGGTTAGCTTGGTAAATGTGGTGTCCTAATTGCTGATGATTTCACTGAAAGTAATCTGGAAAAATGTCCTGTTACAGGCAAAGCCCCATAAAGGTGCAAAGAGTCAGGCATTTAAAAAATAATGGAGGCAACAATCCTACAAAGACCTCGGAGTTGGTTGGTTACTGCCACGCTGAATTGGCTTCTTATACAGAGAAACTGAGGAATGTTAGAAAGCAGGAACAGACCAAGTGTGAGGACTAGAGGTTCTCTTTGGTAGGTTACAAAGACTTTATCTACTGCAGTGGAATGGGGACCCAGCCAGGGCAGTAATTCCTGATTTGATATTTATTTTTTTTAAGTTTATTTATTTTTCTGAGCAAGAGAGAGAGCATGAGCAGGGGAGGGGCAGAAAGAGAGAAAGAGAGAGAGAGAAAGGGAGAGAGACAGTCGGAGAGAGATGGAGAGTGAGAGAGGGAGGGAGAGGGAGAGGGAGAGGGAGAATGTGAGAATCCCCTGCAGGCTCTGTGGGATAGCATGGAACCTGATGCAGAGCTTGAACTCACAAACTATAAGAACATTACCTGAGCTGAAATCAAGAGTCAGAAGCTTAACTGACTGAGACACCCAGCTGCCCCCTCATGACTTGTTACTTAGATTCACAGAGCTTCAAAGACATCCAAATGTTTAGACATAGCAGGTCCTTTATGCTGAATTCAAAGCTCTGGTTAGGATGGGCTGGGGGCAGTTAGATGAATGCCTCTGAGGATGTTGGCACTATTAGAGTTTGCAAAAGATGCTCTCTTCTTCCTAGTAAGAGATAGGACATCTGCTGTGCTAGAAGATGCTGTAGAGGCTTCTACCTCTCAAAGCAACAACTTCCTTCAGGATCTGTGCCTACTTCCTCCCGTGGCTGCTAGGCTGATAATGAGAGTTAAATCCCTATATCATCCAGGTGAAGGAATATAAAAGGGAGGAAAGACAGAATACACTGAAGGAAATGTGAGCATTAGTTAGGATGCACTGGGATTACATTTTGAATGCATCTAATTAATGGGGTGACATGTAAGGTTAAGTAATCAAGGACTTATTCACTTGAGGGCACTTTTTAGGGGGCACAGAATTTAACAACCTGGCATTTTCTTTTGGGGTGGCTCTTGAAGGCCTGAAGAAGTTATTCCCCATGCTGAGCAAAGTGGATATGCCTGAGTTGCACTGGCAGATGGTAGAGGAATGAGCAGAGGTGAGAGAAGTGAGCATACCAGGATAAATACATTGTATGGGGCCAGAAGACCCATAGGCGGTTATGTTTCACAGGAAGGCCCTGAGAACACAACATTCAGCCTGATCACCGAGAACACACTGCAGAGAGAGGAACCAGGGATTTTGGTGGTGACTCTCCTCTGTAGTCCAGGGATGATGGTAGGAAAAGGGGTCACAGAGCTGAGGTGGTTAACATCCATGGGGCTAACCCTTCCATTCCAGTATTAGGGTCAAGGTAGTATTGTTTAACTGTGAGAATTCAGAAGACCATAAGTAATGTAATAATCTAAAAGGACTAAAAGGTAGCTGAACGACCATGTGGGTTGCCGGCCTGTTAGATCTACCACCATCTAACAGATGGCAACCCAAAGCCATGTTTCCTCTGTCTTTCTCCTGGCCAGTGACTGAGCCTGACAGGAGTACTAATGCATTTTCATTTGGGAGGATGGTTGGACTCCTTTAATGGGTAACTTTGCTTCAAGGACTCCCCAGTAGCTTGGTTGAAACCTGCTTGAACTGTGTTGAAGGCTGGGAATCCTCCTGTTCATTTCTCCTTTCTTACATCTCTCCTTTCACAGAAACCAGACCTCAATGCACACCGTGCCTACTACACCTGCTTCCTCCCTTTCTTCCATCACAGGATGGATGAAACATCTCATCTAATACCACCTGGGAAGCTGCTTCTCAGAGGAATAAAGAAGCAAAAGTACAACTTGTTTGAATAAATGAATGCTTTCCCAGACTGTAACACAGGGTACAACTGGGTATGCAAGAGAGTATGAATTTTAAAGAGATGTAGCAAAATGGTGGGAAGTGGCTGAATTATGAGATTTTGTTTTGTTTTGTCTTGCCACACTGAGGAAGTTATGTCTTTCTTTAGGGGGCTGGGGAGGCATCACAGGGAACTGTTAGATAAGATCTGTATTTTATTTGGTTTACTTAGCTTTGTCAAGAAAGGAACATAGGTGGGAGTGCCTAGGTGGCTTAGTCGGTTAAGTGTCCGACTTTCGCTTAGGTCATGATCTCACGGTTCATGGGTTCGAGCCCCGCGTCGGGCTCTGTGCTGACTGCCAGCTCAGAGCCTGGAGCCTGTTTCAGTCTGTGACTCCCCTCTCTCTCTGACCCTCCCCTGCTCACGCTGTCTCTCTCTCTCTCCTAGAAATAAGTAAAAAAAAAAACATTAAAAAAAAAAGAAAGGAACATAGGTGTATTTGATTTAGGGAAAAGGACAGATGCATCTAGTAAAACTGACTGTTGGAATGGAGAGTAACAGAGAAAGTTAAGACATACTATTATATAATCATCAAAGACTGGTATGATTGATTACAGACTGAGTGTGATAAAGAGGAAATTGACAAGCGTAAATCATAGATTCACTTGAGCAAACGGTAGTGAATATAGTGAACACGGAAGTTTGGAATAGAACATAAA
This sequence comes from Proteles cristata cristata, assembly GCA_017311185.1. Taxonomy (NCBI): domain Eukaryota; kingdom Metazoa; phylum Chordata; class Mammalia; order Carnivora; family Hyaenidae; genus Proteles; species Proteles cristata. The sequence goes on along the minus strand of JAESUZ010001224.1, from coordinate 185,571 downwards.
GGGTGCCAGATATTATGAGTTTGGATATGTGGGGAAAATGTAAGTAGTGTTATGCAAGAGACAGTTGGATATAAGGGTTAAAGGTCAGGAGAGAGAACTGGTAGAGACAAGATATGGTAAATGTTAACTTATATAATAAATGATCTCAAAGTAGTTAAAATAACCCAGAGGAGCTACTTAGAGTGAAAAAAGAAGACAGCTGAGAAAGGAAACAAGTACATCATCATTTCCATTTAAAAACACCTACAAACGGGCAATTGTCTTCTAAAGGGTAAATATCATTCCCTAGAGCTTCTTCTCAAAGTTTCTCTTCCTGGGTCTCCACTTCATGTTAGGATATTTATGTAACCATTCCTTGAAAATGAAAACCATTTTATTAGAGGTAATATCAAGTAGTGCTTAAAGTGATTAATACTTGGAGTAAGGGTATGTGGGTTTTAATCCTAGTTTTTCCACTTGTGTGATTTGGGGAAATTTGTTGAAGCTATATGTCTCAGTTTTTCATCTGTAAAATGGGACTAGAATGGGCCTACATCCCACAGGGTAATAACTATATATAATTGTCATAATACAAAGAAAAAACTGACTCTGGAATATTGATGACAGCTCAAAGTAGGGGGATGCTCTACTGATTTATATTGACTGACCAGCAATAATATGGAGTTTAAAAATTGCTACAAAGATCTTCACACTATGTCTAATAAACTACACAACTGTCATGGGTATCAGTCAAAAGGAAAAGAGAAAATTACTCAGATTTCTGTCTATATTGAGTTTAGTTTCTCAGGTGATATCTGGTGGGCTCCTTATGAGAAACTTATGTATGGACTAAGAAGGGTACTGTGAAAGGACTCATTTTCAGAGGAAAAGAACCCAGACATGCTGGGATTAAACCTGTATGAATGTTTTAGTCTTCAGAGGAGACTGGTGGATGTGGAAAATTATGGTTGAATTGGACTATCTACATGAGTGGGTGAGATTAGGAGGCAATAAAGTAAGTTCTATTGCTGTAGTATTAAAGAGCAAGAGGTTTAGAGTGATGGCTGAATCCAGCTCCACTACTTATAAGCCATATAACATTGAGCAAATGACTTAACCTCTATAAGTCTCCTGTTCCTAACTATAAAAGAGGGCTAAATACTTGGCACGGAAAATGGCACACAATAAACAGCTTAAAAATGTTAGTTATTATTGCTGCTATTACATCATTTAGTCTGGTCAACATTTCATGGTTCTTTTTATTCTGAAGGTATTTCCTCTCTTTGGCTTTGGGAAATTAGCTTCTATAATGTTTTACCCTTTGTTTCACTGTTTACTTTTTGACCTTCTGTTAGTCTGATGTTCTGTTAAATTGTCCTGTTTCATCTTTCCTTTTATATTTTCTACCTCTTTCTATGTTTGCTCTTTGCTCTGAAAATGATTCCATCTAATTTTATCCTCCAGTCCTTTCACAGATTTTCAAAATATGTAATCATATTTCACATTTCTAAGAGTTTTATTTTCTGTGATCTTTCCTTTTTATAGAATCACATTCTTGTTTTGTAGAAGCAATATATTCTTGATTTTCTCTTGTGTTATATCTAGATCTTTTTATATCTAGCTAGCTAGCTAGCTATTGACATATTTCCTGAAACATCTGTTTTTTAGATGTTTAGACTGAGGTCTTTCATTTATTTTGGCCTTTTTTTTTTTCATTCTATAGGTTTTCCTCAGATCTCTAGTGATCCTTGACTATCTCTCTTGTTTTTGCTAGTGTGCATTGGTCTGCCTCTTCTCTGAAAGGTGACCAATGAATGAGAATAAGAAATGGTAAGTCAATTTTAAACAGAGGGGGAGAGAGGGAAAGAGAAAGAGATAGAGAGAGAGAATGAGAGAATGAAAAGAGTTATTGTTTCTATGTAAATCTCAACAACAGATAATTACTAAAAATTGTTACTGGATTAATTGCAAGCAAGGTGATGATAAAACTGCTTAAATGCTGAACTTCTAGAATGATTTGCATTCAGTCTATCTCATGAGTGTCTTAAGTTCTCATATACCTTTAAGAAAACTGATACTAGCTATTTAGCCAATAACTTAAGAGTACGGTAGGATAAGATTAGTGAGCGTATACTCAAAGAAAAACTTTGTACCTAAGTGAAAAGATGGTCTAAATGTACACTTGTGAGTTCAAACCTAAAATGAAATATTTAAGATATCCAGATATCATTTCTGGGATATCTGACTATAAGTGACTTTTTGTTCTACTGACTAAAAACTAATACCATCAGAGTAGAAGTGTGTACTAAAATGGCAGAACAGATTTTTCTTTCACAACTATAAAAAAGAATAGTGGTGTCATTATTATATTCATCTATATTTTCATATGTGTACACTTTATATTATTTTAGAACTTCTTGTATAACCAGTGTATTTAGTATAAACTTTTTAATATGAGGAAGAGCTTTGCGATATAAAGAGAAATCTACTAACTAGGTATATCATTATCACCTGGAAGCTTGTTAAAAATGTAGACTTTAAGCCCCTCCCAGACCTACTGAATCAGAATCTGCATTTTAACAAGGTCCCCAGGCAATTCTTATGCTCATTAAAGTCTGAACCAGCAGATAGGAAAGAGAATCAAATTGAGAGCCATTATTCCTCATTCTAGAAGTGGTTGTTCCTTTTGATATGTTTTATGTTGAAAATCATACTTCAAAATCCTGGAAGCTTTGGTATAACATATTCATAAAAAAAAGTTAAGGGAGAACAGTGAGCAGCATTTCATTTCATATATTTGCATGAAACTTCATGTACCTAGTAACAGATATGCACTGGAAAACTCTGGTAAAATAAAGGCAAAGACAGAATAACTGGCATGGTCATATTAGAGATGACAAAACTGGATCAGAGATAAGATTTATCTTATCTTAATGGTGGACATTTTAACTAGGCAGAGAGTTTCTGGATGATTCAGTGTAAAAGTAGAAAGGCTGATAAATTTTTCCCTTTAACTGAAGACATTGTCGATTTTACCACTGAGAAGGAAGCACAAGTGACATGAAGTTTTACTACTGTTGTCCAAATTTTTACCATCATGGAAAAGCCAACTGATGAATTGGAGATAACAGGACTTTGGAGAAACAGTTAGCAGTGTTAGGCTGTGATAACAAGGGAAATCAAGATGTAGCCAGACTGACAGGCTAGATTAGGGGAAGTAAATAAGGAAGGAAGGAAGGAAGGAAGGAAGGAAGGAAGGAAGGAAGGAAGAAGGAAGGAAGGAAGCAAGTAGGAAGGAAGGAAGGAAGGAAGGAAGCAAGGAAGCAAGGAAGGAAGGAAGCAAGGAAGCAAAGAAGGAAGAGAAGGAAGGAAGGAAGGAAGGAAGGAAGGAAGGAAGGAAGGAAGGAAGGAAGGAAGAGAGGGAGGAAGGGAGGAAGGAAGGAAGGGAGGAAGGAAGGAGCAAGGAAGGAAGGAAGGAAGGAAGCAAGGAAGGAAGGAAGCAAGTAGGAAGAAGGAAGGAAGGAAGGAAGAAGGAAGCAAGGAAGCAAGGAAGCAAGGAAGGAAGAGAAGGAAGGAAGGAAGGAAGCAGGAAGGAAGCAAGGAAGGAAGGAAGGAAGCAAGTAGGAAGGAAGGAAGGAAGGAAGCAAGGAAGCAAGGAAGGAAGGAAGCAAGGAAGGAAGGAAGCAAGTAGGAAGGAAGGAAGGAAGGAAGAAGGAAGCAAGGAAGCAAGGAAGGACAGAAGGAAGCAAGAATGAATGGTAGGCCGAGCCATGAAGCTGCAGCCATGAAGCAAGGAAGGAAGCAAGGAAACACAAGGAAGGAAGGAAGGAAGCAAGGAAGGAAGGAAGGAAACAAGGAAGCAAAGGAAGGAAGGAAGGAAGCAAGGAAGGAAGGAAGGAACAAGGAAGGAAGGAAGGAAGGAAGCAAGGAAGGAAGGAAGCAAGGAAGGAAGGAAGGAAGGAAGCAAGGAAGGAAGGAAGGAAGCAAGGAAGGAAGGAAGCAAGTAGGAAGGAAGGAATAAGGAAGCAAGGAAGCAAGGAATAGGAAGGAAGGAAGGAAGGAATAGAAGCAAGGAAGGAAGGAAGCAAGGAAGGAAGGAAGGAAGGAAGGAAGGAAGGAAGCAAGGAAGGAAGGAAGGAAGTAGGAAGGAAGGAAGGAAGGAAGGAAGCAAGGAAGCAAGGAAGGAAGGAATGAAGGAATAAGGAAGCAAGGAATGGCTGAAGGAAGCAAGGAAGGAAGGAAGGAAGCAAGTAGGAAGGAAGGAAGGAAGGAAGGAAGCAAGGAAGCAAGGAAGGAAGGAAGCAAGGAAGGAAGGAAGCAAGGAAGCAAGGAAGGAAGGAAGGAAGCAAGGAAAGAAGGAAGGAAGGAAGCAAGGAAGGAAGCAAGGAAGCAAGGAAGGAAGGAAGGAAGCAAGGAAGGAAGGAAGGAAGCAAAGGAAGGAAGGAAGGAAGCAAGGAAGGAAGGAGGAAGGAAGGAAGGAAGCAAGGAAGGAAGGAAGGAAGGAAGGAAGGAAAGAAAGAAAGAATGAATGAAAGAAAGAAAGAAAGAAAGAAAGAAAGAAAAGAAAGAAAGAAAGAATATTGGATTAGATCCCTACCTAAGTCTCTAAAAGAAAGTGATCAAGAGTCTCTCATGGTTTGCCTCTCTCCCTTTCCCCGCACCATTTCCCCTTCTTCTCCTCTGTTCCTCGGTTAAGTTCCTCCCATGAGAGACTCTGAATGCTGACAAAAACTGAGGACTGATGGGGGGAAGAGGGATAGGCATAGAGGAGGGTACTTGTGGGATGAGCACTGGGTGGTATGGAAACTAATTTGACAATAAACTATTTGCAAAATAAATAAAATAAAATTTTAAAAATACAATGATTAAAAATAAAGTAAAAAAAAAAAGAAAAGAAAAGTGATCAGAAAGGAAGTGTAAATTCAAAAAGAATTCAATTTTATAATTATAATGGAAAAGCAACAAAACATGGCTGAAAGAAGCACTAGAGCTTCTAACAGTGAGCTTTTCAAGGACATAGAGATGAGGGGTGCCTGGTGGCTCTGGTTGATTAAGCATCTGAATCTTTGGTTTGGGCTCAGGTCATGATGATGGTTCCTGAGTTTGAGCCCCGCATGGCCCTGTGGAGCCTGCTTGGGATTATCTCTCTCCATCTTTCTGCCCCCTCCCTCACTGTTTGTGCTCTCTTCCCTCTCAAATAAACTTAAAAAAAAAGAGAGATGAGAAGATGTGAAGAATAGATACATGGATTAATTATCTCAGAATAATGACAGAAAGTTCAAACATGGAAAGAGCAGGCCCATAAATGTTGACTGTATTGTGGAGATCATGGTATTATCTGACCCAGGAGAACTAAGCGGATTGCTCAACTCTTACTTTCTTTGGCTTGCATTGTTGCTTATTTGCTCACATTTGTCTCAAGCACACACTAAACAAACTGAGGGCAGAAACCAAGTCTGATGGCGAGTATTACCAGAATATAGTAGAAAGTAAAAACTCATTAAAGAAGCAACTTGTTCCACTCTGAGCAAATGAATGAAAAGAAGAATAAACACTGAGTTTACAACTGCTATTTTAAGAGGGAAATTATCCCTTTGGGCGCTGGGTGGCTCAGTTGGTTGAATGTCCAAGTTCTGATTTCAACCCAGGTCATGATCAAGCCCTGTCAGGCTCAGCATGGAGCATGCTTGTGATTTTTCTCTCTTGACTTACCCATGCTTACCCTCTCTCTCTCAAAATAAACAAATAAAGTTAAAAAAGAGACACTATCCCTTAAAATATTATTATATGTATTTTAAAACTGTTATGATTAATCTTTTTAGAATTTTGTAAAATTTAAATAAGGTAAAAAAGAATTTCTCCTGAACTCAGAGAGGAGGAACATTAATTACACTACTCTCTGATCTTGATTAAATAGATCCAAAGTAATTGAGAAAACATGAAGAGAATAAACTCCAAATTGTCATTTTTCTATGCATTTTACTTATATTTGAGTAGATATTACCTGAACACAAATATCAGAATATACCACATTATTAATTATGTGCTTCTTTAATTTCATATGTTTATCATGTTTAGGTTTCGAAGTTTTCGTGTCATGCATACGGACAACTTACTGTTTACTTATGCATATTTATGTAGTAAATAAATCCACATTATGCTTTTAAATTCCTACCCTGTTCCCTTCCACAGCTACCCACTCCATTAGTTTCTTTTTTGAAACCTTCCACAGTTTATCATGTAATGTACTGCCACCTAATATGAATCTACAGTTTTATCTCCTCACTTCCCTTTTTATACAAGTAGTAGCATAATACACATAATCATTTCCAACTTGTGTTTTGTACTCTTTCCACATACGTATACGGAGAGATTTCATTTCTGTTTCCATTTTTATGGAAACTTTCAAAAACAAATATAGGTAGAAAAAGAATAGTATAACCAACTTCTAGCTAATTAATTATCAGTATTCTGCCACTTTGTTTTTGCATCTATCTCCATTTCCCCCACTTCTTTCTGGGGAGTATTTTCAAACAGATATTACTTATTTTATTTCAACAATGAATACTTTGGTATATATCTCTATTAGATATGGATATTTACTTACTTGCATAACCATAGTGCCACCATTACATTTGGCTAACACAATAATACCCCATTTACATAAATCAAACTCAGACTGTGTCTGGCTAAGTCCCTCCCCATCTTGCTCAATACACATTTTCACACAATTGGTTTATTTGAATCACTATTCCAACAAGTCTGTAGATTGCATTTGGTTGATAGGTCTCAAAGTCTCTTTCAAACTATAACATTTCTCTCTTTTTCTCCTTGACCTCTCCCCCCCCCCACCTTTTTTTAAGAAACACTGTCTTGTAGAATTCCCCATATTCAGATTTAGTTGTCTCCATACTCAGATTTGATTGACTGTATCCTCTTGGTATTTAACATGGTGCTCTTCCTACTCTGTTTCCTATAAAGGAATAGTTAGAACTAGAGGCTTTATTTATCAGGTTATTTATAGATTCAAGTGTAATTATTTACAGACATCATTCATAAGTGATTCTGTCTTCTTCCTGATATGCCTCAGCAGGACACACATATCATGGGATACTTACACTTGTAGTAATTAATCAGCACATTTAGGTGGTATCAGCCTGGCTCAAATGGTATAAAATTCCCCTTCAAGGCTCCCCTAATGCTTTTAGCTGCCATTGATGATTGCTGTGTAGATCCATTATCTCATAAGGATTGCAAACTGATAATCTTATAATTCTATCACCCTTTCTGCTTTAGTTTGCTGTAACTTTAAAAAAATTTTTTAATGTTTTATTTATTTCTGAGAGAGAGACAGCGTGAACAGGGAGGGTCAGAGAGAGAGGGAGACACAGAATCTGAAGCAGGTTCCAGGCTCTGAGCTAGGTGTCAGCACAGAGCCCGATGTGGGGCTCAAACCCATGAGCTGTGAGATCATGACCTGAGCCTCAGTCGGACGCTTAACTGACTGAGCCACCAAGGTGCCCCTAGTTGTAATTTTTTGATAAAGAACTTTTACACACTGAAATTTGGGGTAGTGTGAAATACCTACAGGAAAGACAGGGTATTTATCGTACTTTTGGAATAATGATTGGTGTTCCAGCATCCTACAATAGTGACTGATGGATTTTTTTTTGTCATTTTAAACTCATGATTTTTTATATATTTAATATATTTTAATTTTCTGTAATCATAATTCCTCTGAAGCTTTAATTCCTTGTATTTTACCATTCAATTACATTGCTTTTTTTTTTCTTTTTTGACACATGTATACTATTCCATTGTATGGATACTCCATAATTTATTTAACTAGCCCTCTATTAATAACATCAAGATTACTTCTGATCTTTGGCTACAGATTGTAATACCATAGCAAATAACCTTATATAAGTTGTTTCACACATGTTTGAGCATATGTTAGCATAAATTCCAAAAGTAAAATTGGTCAAGTGATGTATACATTTAAAGTTTTGTACTGGAAGTCCTCGCCATAGCAATCAGACAACAAAAAGAAAAAAAAAGCACCCAAAATGGTAAGAAAGAAGTAAAACATTCATTATTTGTAGTAAAATGATTCTATATAGACAAAACCTGAAAGACTCTACAAAAAAACCCCTATTAAAACTGATAAATTAATTCAGTAAATCATACGTACAGAAATTTGTTAACATTTCTATATGCTAATAATGAATCAGCAGAACGATAAATTAAGAAAACAATCCCACTTATAATTGCACCAAAAATAATAAGATACCTAGGAATAAACCTAACCAATGAGATGGAAGATCTTATTCTGAAAACTATAAAACACTGATGAAAGAAATTGAAGATGACACACAAAGAAATGGAATGGCATTCCATGCTTATGGATTGGAAGAAAAAATATTGTTAAAATGTTTATACCACACAAAGCAATCTACACATTTAATGCAATCCCTATCAAAACATCAACAGCATTTTTCACAGAACTAGAACAATCCTAAAATTTACATGGAACCACAAAAGATCCAGAATAACCAGAGCAACTTTGAAAAAGAAAAACAAAGCTTGAAGTATCACAATTCCAGGCTTCAAGTTACATTAAAACCTGTAGTAATCAAACTAGTATAATATAGCACAACAATAGATACAAAGAAGACCCAGTAATAAGCTCACAACTATACAGTCAATTAATCTTTGACAAACCAGGGAAAAGTATCCAATGGGAAAGAAGGTTCCTTTGACAAATGGTGTTGGGAAAACTGGACCTCGATATGCAAAAGAATAAAACTGGACCACTTTTGTACACCAAACACACACACAAAAGCTCAAATGGATTAAAGGCCTAAATGTGAGACTTGAAATGATAAAAATCCAAGAGGATAGCACATGCAGTAATTTCTCTGACACTGGCTGTAGCAACACTTTTTTCTAGCTGTGTCTCCTGAGGCATGGGAAATACAAGCAAAAATAAACTATTGAGACTACATCAAAATAAAAAGCTCCTGCACCGCAAAGGAAATAATGAACAAAGATAAAAGGCAACATACTGAATGGGAAACAATATTAGCAAATGGCATACCTGATAAAGGGTTAGATTCCACAATCTATAAAGAACTTCTATAACTCAATACCCCAAAAATTAATAATTCACTTAAAAACTGGGCAGAAGACATAAACAGATATTTCTCCAAAGAAAACATCCAGATGGCCAATAGACAGCTGAACAGATGCTGAACATCACTAATCAGGAAAATGCAAATCAAAATTACAATGAGATATAACCTCATGCCTGTCAGAATGGCTAAAGTCAAGAACAAAAGAAAAAAACTGATGTGGAGAAAAAGGAATCTTCTTGTACTGTTGGTGGGAATACAAACTGGTGCAGTCATGGGGAAAACAGTATGGAGGTTCTTCAGAGAGTTAAAACTAGGGGCACATGGATGGCTTAGTCTGGAGAACACGGGACTTGATTTCGGATTCATGAGTTCTTTTCTTTTTTTTTTTTAATGTTTATTCATTTTTGAGAGACAGAGACAGAGAGAAACAGAGTGTGAGCAGGGTAGGGGCAGAGAGAGAGGGAGACACAGAATCTGAAGCAGGCTCCAGGCTCGAACCCACAAACCATGAGATCATGACCTGAACCAAAGTCAGATGTTTAACTGACTGAGCCACCCAGGTGTCCCTTGGGTTCATGAGTTCAAGCCCCACACTGGGTGTAGAGATTGCTTAAATAAATGAACAAACAAACTCTAAGGAGAGTTAAAAGTAGACATACCCTACGTTCCAGTAATTGCACTACAGAGGATTTACCGTAGCCCCCGCCCCCCTCTCCTGCCGCCAAGAATAAAACACAAGACTAATTCAAAGGGATACATGCACCCCTATGTTTATAGCTGCATTATTTACAATAGCCAAATTATGGAAGTAGCCCAAATGTCCACTGACAGATGAATAAAGAATATGTGCCACACACACACACACACACACACACACACACACACACACACACACACACACACGATGTGATATTATTCAGCCATAAAAAGAATGAAATCTTGCCATTTGCGATGACATGGATGGGGTAGAGAGTATAATGCTAAGTGAAATAAATCTGTCAGAAATACAGGATTTCACTCAATTGTTGAATTTAATAAATAAACCAGAAAAGAAAAGAAAAGAAAAGAGAGAGAGATAAACCAAGAAATAGACTAAAGATAACTGATTCAATCTCTTTGCTGGTTGTGGGTCTGTTCAAATTTTCTATTCCTTCCTGTTTGAGTTTTGCTAGTGTATGAGTGTCTAGGAATTTTCCCTTTTCTTCCATATTGTCCAGTTTGTTGGCATATAATTTTTCATAGTATTCTCTTATAACTATATTTCTGTGGTGTTGGTTGTAATTTCTCCTCCTTAATTTGTGATTTTATCTACTTAGGTCCTATCTCTTTTTGTTTTGAGAAGTCTGGCTGGGGGTTATCAATTTTGTTTATATTTTCCAAAAAAACAGCTCTTAGATTCATTGATCTGTTCTATTGCTTTTGTTGTTTTATTTTTGTTTGTTTTTTGGATTCTATATCATTTTTTTCTGCTCTAATCCTTATTATTTCCCTTCTTTCACTAGCTTTGGGCTTTATTTGCTGCTCCTTGTCTACCTCCTTTAGGTGTAAGGTTGGGTTGTGTATTTGGGATGTCTCTTGCTTATTGAGATAGGACTGAATTGCAATGTATTTTTCTCTTAGGACTGCCTTTGCTGCATCCCAAAGGGCTTAGACTGTCATGTTTCCATTTTTCATTTGCTTCCATGTATTTTTAAATTTTTTAATTAATTTCCTGGTTGACCCATTCATTCCTTAGTAGGATGTTCTTTAACCTCCATGTATTTAGGGGCTTTCCAAATTTTTTTCTTGTGGTTGATTTCAAGTTTCGTAGTGCTGTGATCTGAAAATATGCATGGTCTGATCTCAATCATTTTATATTTGTTGAGGGCTGTTTTGTGAGCCTGTATGTGATCTGTTTTGAAGAATGTTCCATGTGTACTAGAGAAGAATGTTTATTCTGCTGCTTTAGGATAAAAAGTTCTGAATGTATCTGTTAAGTCCATCTGGTCCAATGTGTCATTCAGAGCTCTTGTTTCCTTACTGATTTTCTGCCTCGATAATCTATCCATTGCTGTAAATAGAGTAATAAAGTTCACTACAATCACAGTATTGTTCTCTATGCATTTGTTTATGTTTGTGATTAACTGATTCATATATTTGGGTGTTTCATGTTGGGGTCATAAACGTTTAAAATTGTTAGCTCTTCTTGATGGATAGACCCCTTAATTACAATATAAAGCCCCTTTTCATCTTTTGTTACAGTCTTTGTTTTAAAATCTAGTTTGTCTGATTTAAGTATGGCTAATCTGGCTTTCTTCTCACATCTAGTAGCATGACAAATGGTTCTCCATCCTCCCATTTCCAATCTGAAGGTTTCCTCAGGTCTAAAATGAGTCTCTTGTAGACAGCATATAGAAGGATCTTGTTTTTGTTTTTGTTTTCTTTTCCCCAATTCTGATACCATATGACTTTTGATTGGGGCATTTAGTCCATTTATATTCAGAGTGATTATTGGGGGATAAGCATTTAATGTCATTGTGTTATCTGCAAGTTTTGTGTTTGTAGTGAGTCTCTGGTCCTTTGTAGTCTTTGCAGCGTTCCACTCACAGAACCCCCCTCAGGATCTCTTGCAGGGCTGGCTTAGTAGTCATGACCTCCAGTTTTTGTTGTCTGGGAAAGCCTTTATTTATCCTTCTATTCTGAATGACAGCCTTGCTTCGTAAAGGATTCTTGGCTGCGTATTTTTCCTATTCAGCACGTTGAATATTTCTTGCTATTCCCTTCTGGCCTGCCACGTTTCAGTGGACAGGATTGCTTCTACCCTTATGTGTCCACTCTTGCAGGTTAAAGCCCATTTGTCCCTAGCTGCTGTCAGGCTTCTCTGTCTTTGTATTTTGCCAGTTTTACTATGATATGTTGTGGTCTGTTGACCTGTTCTTCTTGATTTTGAAGCGAGTTCTATGTGCCTCTTGGACTTGAATATCTGTTTCTTTCTCTGGATTAAGGAAGTTCTCAGCTATAATTTGTTCAAAAAAACCTTCTGTTCCTTTTCTCTTCTTGTTCTGGAATTCCTATTATACAGACATTATTTTGTTTCATTGAATCATTTAGGTCTCAAATTTTCCCCTCATGGTCTAGTAATTTCCTTTTCCTCTTTTTCTCAGCTTCATCATTTTCCATAATTGTATCTTATTTCACCTGCTTTTCCCATCCTTGCTGTCACTACATCTAGTTTATTTTGCAACTCATTTCTAGCATTTCTAATTCATCATGACTATTTCTTAGGTCCTTGATTTCTGTATCAGTAGTTTCTCTGCTGCCTTCTATGCTTTTTTCTAAATTCTTGTTCAGATATATTGTTTCTATCAGTTTTGAGCAATTCTCTGGCTGTCATTTCTTTCTGGAATTTCTTTTGAGAATTCTTCCGTTTCATTATTTGGCTAGGTTTCTGTCTCTTACGTGTTTTAATATCTTGTTATGTGTCCCGCACTGCGAGTACTACCATATTAAAGAGGGGTCATACACTGTCCAAGGCCTGGCAGTTCAGGACGTGATTTTAGAGTGTGCTGTGGTCTTTGACTGCTTTATCGCACTGCTCACTGGACCTTCCATCAGGTGTGCTTTGATTTGTTCATTGAAGTAACCATACAAAACTGCAGGACAGTTGTCTGTTGGTGCCTGGGACTGGCAGCTGTGTTGGTTTGGAAGAGAGGACATCTGGCTCCCCCTGTCCCACTTTGGTAGATAAGCTGCTGTCAGACACGGAGGGGTGGGGTTTTGTGTGAGTGAGCCCTGCCTCCACTGGAAGCTGCTGCCTTGTTCCCTGAAGCCCTGCCATGTTGGTATTGGGGGGAAAATGGTGGCACCTCAATCTCTCCTCCCTTCTCTGGACCAGGTGTCTCAAGTCTTGTTGTGCATGTAGCCTTGACAGAGCAGCACTGATGAGTGGCTTGTCTTGTTCCATGGGACTTCCTAGGTGCTCTGCTGGGATTCAAATCCTGATGTCTTAAAGGATCCTGCTCTGTGCAGACCTGGTTCTGGGGTAGCACCAGTCTGCCCAGCTGACAAAGGGCACCTAGCTGGTTCCTGTGGGGTCTTTTTACTTGGTAGGGGGCAATATACCCTATTCCCACAGTATTTGAGGGAAGGGACTGTTCTCTTCCAGTGTGCTTCTGAGATGGGGACTGTGCCCCGGGGCTGGCTCCCTCCCCTTGAGACACATGCACACGGGGCGGCTCCAGTCCAGAGAAAGTCATGCAACCCTGAAAACTCCAATCTTTCACTCCTAAGGCTGTTTGCAAAGTGGAAACTGGCTTTCTTCATATTTTTTGTTCCCCAGTCCATGGTCCAGAGAAGTTTTTCTGTTGTCAAAACACAATCTCACACTTCCACAGATTCTCTTTCTCTTCCTTTTGTCTCTCTACAGAAAGGGATTACCCCTCTGTGACTACACCCGTCTTTTATCTCTCCCAATTTGTAAACAAGAACCCTTGTCCCACCAAGTTGTCTCCTTCCACCTGTGGAGATTTTTCTGTCACTCTGCAGCCTGTATTCTGGGTATTCCAAGTGTTCTGATCTCAATCCAGATGTGTCTGAGGGATGAGGGAAATTCTGGTTCCTCTACTTCTCTTCCATCTTGACTCCTCCTCGAAAACGATGTGAACTTTAGAATTAGGTTATTTAGTTATGAAAAAAGTTACTGTTTTACAGTAAGCAGGTTAATTTTTAAATTAAATTGATATATTTATCATATCAGTTCCTTCCCAAAATTCTGTAACTTTCCCTTTTAGAAGAAGTATTTTTGCTGAGATGTACTGCTGCTAGGCTATTACATCAGTCTCCACGGATCTTCATTTTCCCCCCATAGGACTTCTGCTTAGTCTTGGCTGATATTGGCAGTTTTTAAATGTATTTTGGAGGCTTCAATTACGTGTGTCTTCCACTTCTACACAAGATCAAAGTTAAAGCTCTTTAAAAATTTTTTCTTGTTGCATTTTGGTGATTCCAAGAACAATAGAGAGAGTTGGCTAATTTATACCACTATTCTACCAATTACTATTATTAACCTCTCTGAGAAATTGTGAAATGAGCATAAAAAGAAAAAGATGATGAACAGTATGTCACAAATTGTAAAGGGCCTGAGATTTGACTTACTCATAAACTGGTAAGTTAGCCTGCTGTAATATCATTCATGGTGCCAGAAGACATGAACTTCCTGGGTCAGAGGAAAAAAAAACAAAAACTCTACTACTCATAGTAAAAGGTATATACAGATGCATGTGTATTATCAGTTTCTTCAGCCCCATTTACAACGAGGTGATACAAATGGACCTACATAGATACCTGTGCACACAGTAAGCTATGTTACACAAGAGGGATACTGAATCTAACAAACCCACTACTTTATAGTACCAGTAAGCAAGCCTGCTCTTTGTCCCAGAAGACATTACTCCATCCTTAAAAGTCACTTGCTGCAAAGACAATGCTGAGAAATGACCTAAGTAAAAGCAATTAGGACCCCACATTCTTATACACCTAGCCAGGTATGCAGGATATTCAGGAGATAAGCAGGAGAGACCCATGGAGGAGTGTATCCCAACAACGTCATTTTGATATTCAAAATATGAAGGAAGCAAATTCTGTTAAAAGCCAAAAAATGTAAACAATGCCATCCTAGATAAAGATACATATTTTATTACTAAACTATATTTTGTGAGCACTGAAATAAAAGACATTACTGAAGAAACAAGTTCACTAAGATAAGCTATGTGGAGTTAAGAGCTTCCTCTCAGAAAGAGTTTTATTTTTTGAGCAAAAAGAAATTTGGCAGGCATAATATATTTGTATTTTAGAAGATTTCCTTATGAAAAATTGAAACAGTATATAATGGTAGATTTGTACTTGATTTAAAAAATATGATTACAAAAAAGGATAATGCTTAATTAGACAATTTAACTCTAAATTGGTTAAACTGTAAGAAGAGAGAGGTTAATTGTGAGCATACCTCTTACCAACAGTAGCTGATTTTTCCTTAGTTACATTATAAATGGAATAAGCAGAAATACTATTGTATTATAACACTATTTTACAACTTTATTATAAATTCATAAAATCATGTCTTGCTTATTATAATTTTAGCCAACACATTTTAAGAGTAACATGAAGAATAGACAGAAAATAGAAACTGGTTTAGAATTTTCATATGAAAAGCTCTTGAAGGAACTAAGCATACTTAGACAATAAAGAGAATAATAGATCTATTTCAGAAGAAAAATTAAGGGTATTCTTTTTGGTCACTGAGGATTGAGCCTGGGTCTATAAGTAAAAGATGATGGGCTGACAAGATTGAATTCAACGTAAGGAAAAAAATCTAGCAACATGCCCTGTGATGAAATGGCATTTGAGATGAAGTAAATTCAGTCTATGGATGGTTGCTGGTTTTCTGGGTCCTAAAGTTTTTTCAATTTGGGGGGCTGTCTTTAAGAAAATAAGCAGAAATATATAGGTGGAATATAAAACAGGTACAGAGGTAAATATTTATTTAGAATGAGAAAATGTCCAAGAGCACATATTTTTAAAACATGTCAAATTCCACAAATATTATAAAATCAAAACATTATTTAATATTTTAACCAGTTAAGTTTCTGATATGACATTCTTCTATATTATTCTATAATATTCCCTCCCCATATATTTTTGGCTATATATTCTGCATCTTTTTTGGATAATAATCTTATTAATCTGTTAGGTATTAGATAATAGTTCTTTTTCTGGCAAGGTTAGCTAGTTTATCTTAAGATTGTAACTTAGAAATATTTCTTTCAGGAACACCTGGGTGGCTCAGTTTGTTGGGTGTCTGACTCTTGGTTTCATCTTAGGTCAATGATCTCATGGTTCGTGGGTTTGAGCCCTGCACTGTGCTCTGTGTGGAAACTGCTTAGGATTCTCTCTCCCTCTTCTTCTCTCTCTCTAAAAATAAAGAAATAAACTTAAAAAATATGTTTGTTTCATTTCTCATTAGTAGTAATGCCACATTGTTCATAACTCAGATTTATAAATCTGTAACTATATCATTTCTAATCTCATTTTAGTTCCTAGTCTTGAGTACAGTTTCCAGGTGGATCTTTACCTTTGGTTGAAAAAACAAATCAGGCCTTTTGGGTGTAATTAGGTACTTCTTATAGGAATGCAGAAATTATTGCCAGTATCTTTGAAGAATCAAAATATCCACAAATTAATGGAAATGTTATATTTAATAAAATATTGCTGCTCATTTTAAGTGACCTAATTTTAGGTCATTTTAGGTCATTTCTTTGGTGTATCACATCTAATTGTTTTAATGCTGTCATCCATGAAAGTCTTGTTTATTGTTCCTATAGATGGTATTATTTTTCTAGATTAGTGAAATATGAACAGCTTTAAAGAAAACATGTCAAAGAAGAATGGAAAAGATAACAGTATGAGAAAGACGAGAAAGGCAAAGCACATAAGACAAATCCTTATGGTGGTCAGAATATTATTCAAAGAAGGAAAAGTATTATAAACAGAAAGAAATTTACTGATGAGACAGAATTTTAACAATGCTTTCAATTCACCCAAAGGACTTTTAATACAGCTTCTGACAGAAAAGCTGTATGCACTTTTCTGGGCTGCCTGGTCACCTCTGCACCCAAAGGAGTGTGCATACTCAGCTTTGACTGCGAATAACACAGTATCATTTTCCACCTCAGAAGGGGCTGTCTTGTGTATCAGCTAGTTCAACATCCCATGGTAATATCATACAGTACAGCTTAAAAGCAGAAATGATACAAACACATGCTTTCTACAGAAGAACATTCCTCATCCTGTGAATAAGTGACAAGGATCTTTAAAAAAAAAAAAAAAAAGACAATACTGCAGCATATACAAGATTTTAGCTTACTTTTCCTACTTGGGCAATTACTGAATTTTTTTCCTCCTTTTTCTCAAAGAATTTGGATCTGCCATACTCTTGTTCCCCACCCCCCCTTGGAATTGTGTGTTCCTTTGTCATCCACACGTTTCTTTATGACTACCAGGAAAAAGAAATCTTGACAGTTTCTAACAACACATATAGTTTGTGGAAAACAAAAGTAGTAAGATTCTTAGCATTTTTATTCCCAGGTATTTTATAAACATCTCCTCAAAATTGTGTGTGTGTGTGTGTGTGTGTGTGTGTGTGTGTGTGTTGTATATGACTCCTTTTTAAATACACCATCCTGATGGATTCATTCATTCATTCAAAAGTAACATCAAACATCTAAGATATACCAAGCACAGCATTAAGGTTCTGGAATACAGTGAGAAAGAAAATGAACACAGTACATAGCTTTATTAATTTTATATTTTTTAAATGTTCTTATTTCTTTTTGAGAGAAAGCAGGAGTGCGAGTGGGGGAGGAAAGAGAGAGAGATGGGAACAGAGGATCTGAGGTGGGCTCTGTGCTGAGAGCAGAGACCCTGATGTGGGGCTAAGACCCAAGAACCATGAAATCATGATCTGATCCGAAGTTAGATGCTTACCTGACTAAGCAAGCCAGGTGCCCGATGAACTGCACATTCTTAAGCTAAGACTGACGTTATGGGCAGAATTGTGCACTCCCCCCTATTGATACATTGAAACCCTAACTACCAGTATTTCAAAACATTACTATATTTGGAGACAGGGCCATTAAAGCAGTGATTAAGTTAAAATGGGTCCACTGGGGGGCATTAATCTAATCTGTCTGGGGTCCTTAGAAGAAGAGAAAATTTGCACACACAAAGAGACACCAGGATTGCGTACACACAGAAAAAAGACCATTTGCAAACATAGTGAGAAGGTGACCATTTGCAAGCCGAGGAGAAGGCCTCAGAATAATAAAAAAAAACAAAAAAACAAACAAAAAAAAAACCTGTCAATACCTTCATCTTGTATTTTTAGCTGCCAGAATTGTGAGAAAATAAATTTCTGTTTTTTAAGCCACCCGGTCTGTGGTAATTTGTTATGATAGCCCAACAAACTAACAGAACCACCCTTAAATCATCATGTAAATACTTTTAAAGTTACAACTGAGATAAGAGTTATGGTTCTGATGTGGCATGAACCAGACTAGATTTGGAGCAACACTTCCACCCTTAAAAACATACTAATCTCAAAGCCAGAGGGTTGTTAAGAATTTTAAAGTTGATTCTAATCTTGGCTCAGCAAATCGTTGTGTAATTAGTCAGTTCTTTCAATAAAAAAAAATATTTCCTGGCATACATAACAATCGGCCAGTACTTTCCAGAAGTTCTTCTTTGCCTTTTTCCTCTCGTCAAAGAATTTAAAGTCATCCCATCCTATGCTAACCTCTGGGTAAACTGATGGCAGCTATATAACTTCTCCTCCCGAGTAATATCCGTAACTAGAAGTTACTTATGGAGTCATTCATTCTACAACTTTTTCAACTGTATTGTGAAAAATCCCTAAATCTTTATTATTGTTCTGGAAATGCTTAATTATTCTAAGTGATGCTCAGTTGTCCAAAATAATTCTCAACATTTCCATCACACACAAATTCACTGGGTGACCCTCATTTCTTTGCTTCTTAATTCCCTCATCTGTGCATGATAGACTTGAGAACTGCAGTACTACTTCAGAAGTTCTCTCCAGATGGACTATCCCATGATTCACCACTGGTAGTGAATGCACTGACCAGCACAACAAAAGATAGTACTTATGCCTCAGGCTAATCTACCCTGAAGAAGAATGCTAAAGAATCTACTCTTGTTTCTTCTGAAGAGTTCAGTGGGAAGAGCATATGTATTTTACTAAGGATGGAAAGTAATTTACTTTCTTATCATGTTATATAGTCAGGAAAATTGGAAGAGCTCCAAATTTAGTTCTAAATGGTTATCTTCAAATGTATCACAGGAAAAGGTTAAGATAAAAATCCTTCCCTCCATGGTAATTTTTATTTTAAAGTCATATTTTAGTTGCTTTCTTTTTTGAATACATCCTTTCTTGCCAACAGTTATTTGGATTATCTGCTACATAAAAACCTCATAGATGCCAAGCAACATAACAAGAGTCACTTCAATTCTTTGGAAAACACACTGTACATTAAATCAGGTGTTAGTTATAAATGGAGATTATACATGGAGAACTAATGTCAGGAACTTCAGTTCTCCTACTTGTGTGAGAATCTATGTATTTTATTCTAGATAACAGATATTTTTTCTTTTACAAATTGCACTGTATTTCTATCTAGTGTGAGGCTTAGTATCTTGCAATTATAAAAAGTTTTAGCTACATTTACAAGTAGAAGATCAAATTCACTATTAGAATGTCTTGAAAATAGCTGTTATTTGTAACTTATTATTAGCATTATTATTTTGGGGAGTCAAATGACTCTACCACTGTTCCTGAATGAACCCAGGAAAGGTACTAAACTTCTCTTGGCCTCAGATTCCACATCTGTACATCTCTTAGAGCTAAATGAAAATCAATGGACATATGTACATAAATGCAGCTCAAAAAGGTTACTGATAGACAATATTCAATTAATAAATAATGGTGGCCTCCGACTTCTTATATTGCTCAAAATATCCTTGGGGCACCTGGGTGGCTCAGTAAGTTCAGCATCCAACTTTGGTTCAGGTCATGTACTAATGGTCCATGGGTTCGAGCCCTGCATCCGGCTCTGTGTTGACAGCTCACCTGGAGCCTGCTTCAGATTCTGTATCTCCTTCTCTTTCTGCTTCTCCCCTGCTTGCACTCTGTCCCTCCCTCCCTCGCTCTCTCCCTCTCTCTTCCTAACATAAACATCAAAAAATAAACAAAATATCCTCATAGACAAAAGAGTTTTGGTTTTCCTTACAATGCTGCAGAAACAAAACTATTCCACAGACTTATTTTTTAATATATAATCTTTGAAGTGGAGAATAAAGGACATAGAAATTATTTCCTGCCCTGACTAGAAAATCATTATTAAAAACCTTCCAACAACAAAAAGGGACATCATAATTTAGATACTTCTATCCCAGGTATCAAATGTTTTGCAAATTACTTGATTTCAGTTTTCAGTGAAATGAAGCTGTTACCAAAAACACTATTTTTGAGGACAAAATACAAAAAATATGCTTAAATATATTTTTGTAATTTTTACTTTTAATTGTAGCATCAACTCGAGTTATTGGTTTAAATACAAATTTCATTATTTTATTTACCACCTAAAAATCTCTAACAGCTTTCTCTTACCTCAAGGATAGAAGTTTAACATTTAGAAACTCTTTTACAGTCCTTTTTCTGATGTCACTTTCTTTGGAACAAACACTTCAACTACTCTAAGACATTCATTTAATAGATACCAAACCATACCCAATTATATCCTGTTCCCAAATCTTTCATATTTCTTCAGCCTTCATTAAACTGAACTTATGCTCTCTGTATCTGGAATACTGCCTTTCCACACTAACACTCGAAGCATAAACTGTACTGTACACTTTAACAATTAGTACAAATGCCTCTTCCCCTTTGAAGTTTCCTGACTGCCCTTCTGAAATCATTTTTTTTTCAGTTGCCTCTATACTTCTCAGTGTTCCTTTAGCACTTTTCAGTTATCTCTTTACAGAACTTAATTCACCACTTTATACTTAGGTTTTTATATTCCTATATTCTATCTTAGTGAAGGAAATCCCTCAAAAAATGGTCTGTATTTTGTTATAGTCTATTGTCAAGTTGGTTTCCATATAACACCCAGTGCTCATCACAAGTGCCCTCCTCCATGCCCATCACCCATTTTTCCCCTCTCCCCCACCCCCCATCAACCCTCAGTTTGTTCTCAGTATTTAAGAGTCTCTTATGGTTTGCCTCCCTCCCTCTCCTTAACTATTTTTCGCCTTCCCTTCCCCCATGGTCCTCTGTTAAGTTTCTCCTGTTCCACATATGAGTGAAAACATATGGTATATCTGTCCTTCTCTGCCTGACTTCTTTCACTTAGCATAACACCCTTGAGTTCCATCCATGTTACTACAAATGGCCAGATTTCATTCTTTCTCATTTCCATGTAGTATTCCGTTGTATAGATAAACCACATCTTCTTGATCCATTCGTCCACTGATGGACACTTAGGCTCTTTCCATGCTTTGGCTATTGCTGAAAGTGCTGCTATGAACATTGGGGTACATGTGCCCCTATGCATCAGCACTCCTGTATCCCTTGGATAAATTCCTAGCAGTGCTATTCCTGGGTCATAGGGGAGTTCTACTGTTAATTAAAAATGGTCTGTTTTTAACTCATTTCTCCCTACCTAGGCCAGGTCTTCCCCAAGTGTTTGTTGACTGAATAGATGAGACTCATTTGTATGTAATGTTCACCTGCAACTAATGAATATTACATGTTTTTGATTTTTAAATTATATCTCTATTTTCCTCTCTTTCTAATAGAGACATATTTTATTGTCTCTTGGCATTTCTACTTTAAAACTACTTATTTATTTTATGAATTATTCAATATGAGAAACATAAGAATGGTTTTGAGAAATATGCAAATATGACTAGTCACTTTTCTTTTTCAAATTTCATAAGCTACAGGGTTAATAAGCCATGAGCATTTGACAATCCAAGCATCAAATGGAAAACACATGTCTTGAAATACATTAACAACACATTTACTGCATTTGAATATTTAAAGGACTGTTTACTAGATAAAGATAACATTATCATCTTTTGATTTGCTGACACAATCCATTAATTAATTTTTCATTCATTCAACAAATATTTAGTAAAAATTACTATATGCAAGACTTTAGATCTCATGCTCAGGGAATTATTTCTTACCCTCAAATATATGGCATACATATAAATAAGCCACTGATAAATTACTGAGGTAATAAGGAAATACAACAAAAGTTCAAAGGAAGGAAAGATAATTCCTTTCTGGAAATAGAGATGAAAATTTTGAGGTGTACCTTAAAACATTAACAATATCTGGACATGTGATGTTAGAAAATTATTAACCGTTCAACTATTTGATATTTTCCCTTTTTAAATTCTAGGTAAAGAGAAGTGCATAGATATTTAAAAACTACCATAATCACTTTAGATATACTTAAATCAGAATACGAATAACATTATGACTGACATCATGATAATAACTATTAGCATACTAGATTCTGAGTCAAGCCTTACCTGATTTGTCTAATGATGAATTAAAACTATTAAAACTAGATTTTTTTTTTGGTTTATTTATACTGAAAGAGACAGAGGCAGTGTGAGCAGAAGGGGCAGAGAAAGTGAGAGAGAGAGAGAATCCCAAGCAGGCTCTGCACTGTAAGCACAATGCCCAGTGTGGGGCTAGAACACATGAAACGGTGAGGTTATGAGCCGAGCCTAAACTGAGAATCTGACACTTAAGTGACTGAGCCACCCAGTTGCCCCAAAAACTAGGTTTTTAACACATTTACCCAGGCTTGTGACTGACTCTCCTTTCTAGTTGGGGCTAGTCATTTATTTTTATCTAGATATCTTAAACTGGAATCTGACAAAAATCACTGGAAAATAATACTGTCATATAGTCATCCAATAATATTTGGGCCATATTTAACCTTAAAAAAAGGCCATGTAGGCTTATAAATTCTTTGAGAATTATATTTATTGCTCCCCAAAAAATCATGTCATTTTGTAAAGAATTAGATTATCATTTTACTTTAATCAAGTAAATTGCTTTAGTGAAGAAGTAATTTTTCAAATACTTTAAGTGAAAATATTTTAAATATAATAGTTGCAATTAAAGAATAAATTTTATGATTGACTGACATAAAAGGTAAAATGAATTAAATAAGAATGTCAATTAAAGCACTGTATAATATTTTAGGAATATCAAAAGGAATGGACAATGATCTCTCATTTAGGACTCTTTTAGGTAAAACTACATTTAGGGAATTACTGTTTTAAGAAGATAATTCTCATAAATATAATAAATCAAGTAGAGTAAACATATAGATATCTGAAATGAAAAACTATGTTTCTATATGAGGGACACTTAAACATTCTGGGTTTTGCAGGAAATATTTCATTTCAGTATTAGTTGACTAATAGTCTATTTTCTTTCCTTTTTTTTTTTTAATGTTTTATTTATTTCTAGGAGCTCTAGAGAGAGAGACAGCGTGAGCAGGGGAGGGTCAGAGAGAGAGGGAGTTACAGACTATGAAACAGGCTCCAGGCTCTGAGCTGGCAGTCAGCACAGAGCCCGACGCGGGGCTCGAACCCACGAACCATGAGATCACGACCTAAGTGAAAGTCGGACGCTTAACCGACTAAGCCACCCAGGCACCCCTATTTTCAATAGAAAAACTTTTCATTTGTAGAATGTTCATTAATAGTAATAATTGACCACTAGATTATGGTATTATTCCCAATACCATATATGTCCATAGTTTTATAGTTTATCTTACACAAATAATAATAATTCTATGTACAGAGCATAAGATTTACTGTATATATAGAAATAGATTAAGAATATTGCTTATTATAGGCATCACTGAATTGAAACAAGGTAACTGCTTATTAAATATGATCCCTGCGGGGACCAGATGATTCAGTCAGTCAAGTGTCCACTTCTTGATTTCAGCTAAGGTCATGATCTCCTATGAAGAGATTGATCACTGAAACAGGCTAAGTACTGGGCGTGGAGCCTGCTTGAGATTCTCTTTCTCCCTTTCCCTCTGTCCCTCCCCTGTCCATGCTGTCTCATAAGCTAATGAATTAATTAACTTAAAAAAATGAATAAGTAACTAAGTAAGTAAAATCTCTAATCCTTAGCCCAGTTACTAGAATTTTTCTGAATGAGTGAAGTTTCCCTTCACTGTGTTTTTCCAGAAGTTATTTAGGAAGATGAAATACAGGTGTGTGTTCATGGGCTCTATAGGCTATTATGTTTGGGAAGGGGATATGGAATTGACACAGCTATCTTTGATACTCCATTGGTATTTAAATTGCTTTGTGTTGGAGGTATCTACCCAACAGACACAGAAAACAATGTGTAAGGTATTTGTAAAACAACATCATCCACGCCATTAAAATATTATTTCATTCAATAAACAATTTTTAAGAAAATATTGAAGTAATAATTACAGAAAATAATTGGAACTTGTCTAGGCTTTCTTATACTCATTTCATTCTTTACTTTTTTTTTTTTTTCTTTGAGTACTAGATTATCAAAGACCATTTGAATTATGTTAAAGGACACAGTAATAGATAGGAAAATGTTCCCACTGTGGTCCAACTTTGAGACAATCATAATTTAGTTAAAGAAAGTAACTGTAAATGACTGAAGCATATAATGTGTTTAAATATACAAGTCCTTAATGGTTCAAAAAAACAAACAAACCGAAAAAACCCACAAAAAAACAGGGGCTCCTGGATGTCTCAGTCAGTTGAGTGTCTGACTTTGGCTCAGGTCATGATCTCACTGCTTATGAGCTCGAGACCCACACTGGCTCTCTGCTGATAGCTCAGAATCTGGAGCCTGTTTCAGATTGTGTCTCTATCTCTCTCTACTCCTTCCCTGCTCATGTTGTGTCTCTCTATCAAAAATAAATAAACATGGAATAAACAAAAATAGAAACAGAGATTAAAAAAAAAAACCTTCTGGTGAGGTTAGTTGTTGCCACAAAAAGACTGCTTAAAACCACACACAAACTTAGTAGTATAAAATAATTATTTATTCTTTCTTGTATACATGCAGGTTCACATCTTTCTCACTTCCTTGGATTGGTAGGTTTTTTTAGGAAATGTTTTTCTCACGATAAAGACAAATGTTCAACAGAAAGTCAAACCACCTAAATGTATTTCATGCCTCTGTTTATTTCATATTTGCTAATATCCTGCTGGCTAAAAGAAATCACATAGTTGGATTCAAAGTGAAGGGGTTACAGAATATACTTAGCTTTCATTGAGAAAATCTGCAAAGTCACATAGCAAAAAGATGAGGAAGAAAACCAGAGGCCTCCAAAAAATTGAAGCCAATAATTATATCTATTATACTCAAAATTGAAGGATGCTAATAACATTTTTTTTGAAAAACAGAAAATAAAGAGAAAGGATCAAATTTTATTCCGCTTTCTTATAGCAATTATACCTCTGGGTAAAAAATAGCTAAGAGGATGTATCTCTTTATACTCAATTTTCAACTTCTAAAGAATTCATAAATCTGAACATCCCTGGTCATTAACATAACAAAAAGAGATATATGTTTCTCTTCTTGGAGAAAAACAACAACATAGCACTTATGAAGTGATCTTGGTCATAAAACAAACAAAAACAATCTAACTCTAGTGACCAAACTTTAGACCCAACTACTAATTTAAAGGACATTCCGAAATCAGAGGAACTTAGGGATATAACTGTAGAAGATACAGCTAGGGAAACTGCAGAAATGTTGTTTAAGTTTCTTCAAGAAATAATTTTAAAAGAGGGATGAAAAGTGTCTTATGAGGCCCACTAAATAATCACAATATGTGGACTATTTTTTTATTCTTGAATCAATAAGAAATGGAAATTTCTTTTTTTTCTTTTCTGAAAAATGACAAATTAGCAACGGCAAAAAAGCAATAACTTCCAATATCATCATGTTTCTCTGATATGTTCTCTAATATTCTCCAGCAAATATTATTTTTAACTTTCTATAACTGGAGTGCTTTCATATTTATGACAGGAAATTCACTGAGCAACTTACGTTTTACACTATTATCTGGGTTGGGTTTTTCATAATAATACATTTCAAATGGGAGTTAATTACCCTAGACATTTGCTTACTTTATACCAAACTCTATTTTAGGTTAATGTAAAATCATTTATAGCTTTACTTGAAATCTCTAGATACCAAGTATTTTTTTTCTTAAAAATAATTTGCTTCCAGCTACTAGGAAGGAAATAACAATTTTAAGAACAGTACTAAATTCTAAGAAAAAAGTCACATTTTCACACAGAATCATAGCAGAATGATTTAAAATGCCCTGAATTTTCAATTGTCTATGTTTAGAAAAATTAAAAACCAAAATATTGACAACATAATTATCCCTTACTTTATTATAGATTGTAAATTATGTCATTTAAGTGAGAATGAAACCTGGGGGTAACTGACATTCTAAAACACTGGATTAGATAAATATGGAAGTGGCCCCTGAATGAACTACACTAGGTCTTCCAACCTGAAATTTACAAATAGAGTTATATATAAGAACCTGCATATGCCCTGTTGAGGAGCCTGAAATTAAGTCCTCCATTAAGAGCAACCTCGGGCTGCACGTAGCCCCAGTTCCAGGAAAAGCTTCAGCTGAAACCACCCTCAGACCACCCTCGGATCAGCCAATCAAAAGACATGTGTAACATTCCTGTGGTCTGAGTCAGGGCTGGGAACTGCAGGTAGTTACTCTGTACAAACTAGCCAATCACTCACCGCTTGCCTAAACACCATGTAGGCCCTTTGAGCTCACCTTATAATTGGTCATTTTCAAAGGATTCTCAAAGGTCATGATTGGGTCCCACCAAAAGTAACAGAGGCCTTACAGACACTGAATGGTCAAAACTGTTACTATGGGTGCTGTACCATTATGATTGGTGCTTATGTGATGATGCAATACCTACTGAAGAGCCTAAATAACGCCATTTTAAAATTAAGACCCCCATTAAATGCAACCTCAGACTGTACACAGCAGCAGTCTCAGAAAAAACTGCTGCTTTTTGTTCAAGGCCGAAACCCCTCCCCAATTAGCCAATGAGAGGAGGTTAAAAACACTCCTGCGGGCTGAGACGGGCTGCTCCCCAGTGCCTAACTCACCTCATAATTGGTCATTTTCAAAGGAGTCTCAAAAGGCCATAATTGGGTCCGCCAAAAGTAACGGACACCTCACAGGTACTGAATGGTCAAAGCTGTTGCCAAGGGTGTATACAAATGTGATTGGTGTGTACTGTAACACCCCCATCCCTTACCCCTTAAAAGCCCTGCTCACTATTGTTCGGGGCTCCCCCCTGCTGCTGCTGCTATGTCTGTAGGCGGGTGAGACCCTGCTCGAGCTTGTAATAAAGACTCTTTTGTTCTTGCATTGGTATTGGCTTCTGAGGTCACTGGGGACTCATGATTCGGGCACAACAGTAGCGTACAGTAACACCCCCATCCCTTACCCCATAAAAACCCTGCTCGCTATTGTTCGGGGCTTCACCTTGCTGCCACTGTGCCTGTAGACGGGTGAGCCCCTGCTCGAGCTTGTAATAAAGACCCTTATGTACTTGCATCAGTGTCGGCTCCCTGGTGGTCTCTGGGGACTCGCGTGGGCACAACAGTGTCTATACATTGGCAATAGTGTCTTTGCTTTTGGTCACAATAAAAAAAGATGTACCCAAACACAGCATTTATGGGTTAATACTCTTCATTTCCATTTTAAAGCATTTTCTTCATTCCTTATAAAATCTAGAGTATATAATCTTAATTTTGTGACATATTTTATTCTTATCAATTCTTTTTTTTTAATAATTAGTTTTTACTCTGCTTATTATATTTCTGTTTATGTTTTCTAGATTTTTTTTGGGAAAAAAAAAGTCTGTTTTTGTCCCATACTTTAATCTCATTTTTCTGAAAGTATTTATATATTAAGATATATGTTACATATAATTATTTCCCCATTTTCTTCTTCAAAAATAACTAAATTCCATCTGACCTTATCTGAAAATGAATTAGTATACATTTTTTCTTGCTTCCCAAATTTTATTCTTTTTATAACATGATGTGTTTAAAATTATTTCATTATTTTATATTAATTTGTGTTGTCTTTAAATAACTCTGTATTTGACTATGTTTGAAACTATATTTATAATTAGTAAGGTAATTCTATAATTCCATGTTTAATGTAAGTGTTGATACTGACATCACCTTTTTATGTTAATTAATCTCCTGCTAGGCTAGATAACTTCCTTAAGTGGTCTTGATGAGGGACCTTAAGTCAAGAGGAGGGCCAAGCACAAGCTAGCACACCCCACCTCCCAGGGTTGGATTTGTGTGACATTCCTCAGGCATTCCTGGCTTCCCAAGGACAAAGGAATGGACAGAAAACAAATGGTTAAACTGATAGAGTCTCCATCAGTTTACAAATGACTTACTAAATAATAAGAAAAAGGCAATCATATTTGATAGCCTCATCTCCAGAAACCTACAGACTCAGTTTCCTGGAGCCTCTAAGTATCACCCTCCTCTCCATAGTGATGTGGGGAACAAAAGCATGAAGGAAATGGCTAGTAAAATTAAATTTCCTAATAACCTGCAGTCAGGGACAAAATACTTGAGGCAAATACCGAATATTAACCCTTCTCCAGGAACTCCCTACTGTCTTAATGTTAATGTTTTGCTAGAGGCAAAAAACAAACTTAGCATGACAACAGCTAGGCCTTAAGTAATCTGTGTGTCTTTAGCATATGAAAGTCTCCTTGGAAACTTCCCTTTTGACTTTATCTCCCATATCCATGGTATCTTACCAGTTATCTGTCACAACCCCAGTACAGCTCTCTCTGCCAATAGGTCCTGTTCTCATGCTTTAATAAAATCACCTTTTTGTAACAAAGATGTCTCAAGAATTCTTTCTTGGCCATAGGCTCCGGATCCCATGAACCCTATCATCACCCCAAAACCTCATCAGTTTCTCCACTAGGGGTGCAAAGTTATATAGTTTCTAGACACACTGTACTTTAAAATGTATTTCTGTGGGGCGCCTGGGTGGCTTAGTCGGTTAAGCGGCCGACTTTCGCTTAGGTCATGATCTCGCGGTTCGTGGGTTCGAGCCCCGCGTCGGGCTCCGTGCTGACTGCCAGCTCAGAGCCTGGAGCCTGTTTCAGTCTGTGACTCCCTCTCTCTCTGACCCTCCCCTGCTCACGCTGTCTCTCTCTCTGTCTCCTAGAAATAAAAAAAAATAAATAAAAAAAAAAAAATAAAATGTATTTCTGCTGTCTTCTCTATGAAGGACAACTTCACTGAATATAAAAATCTTGCATCTTAAGCTTTTTACCTCAAATTACTATACATTTTCCCTTCTAAGTTTCAGAAAATTCTGAGGCCAACTTGATTTTTCTTTTTTGTTTTTATTTCCTTGCTTTTATACTTGCAAGAATGGTGAAGTGGCCTTAGTGATTTGGGCACTGACCCCTCATATTCTTCCTATTTGGATGGAATTCCACCTTTTATGAGTTCTAATAGGAGACAGGCATCCATGCTCCTTGTGGAAGCTTCACATTCAGATCTTTCCTCTTCTTGATAGTGGAATCTCTGCCTATTTTCTAAGAACGGTTCTGCAGCATTTTTACAAATTCTACAAACTACATGATAGCCTTCAAAAACCCCAAGCCTTTTCTCTAAGCATTTGTGTTGGGTACAACTAAGAGATTACAATATTGGGAATTTTTTCCTTTTCCTTTATATATATACATTTGTGTTGAATATATATGTAAGCACTTATAAATACATTTATGTATACATGTAAACATATATTTTTGTTTTCAGATGCATCCTCCTAAATTGAGATTTTTAAAGGTTTAACTGTAAGGGCACAAGTCTAAACCAAACTTACTCCATGACAGGCTTTAAGTTTCCCCTCTGAACTAGAAGGCCTGAGTTTCAGCTTTCCTGAAACTATCAGGCAGTTACACATTGCCCAAGGCAGGAGAAATCACCCTTGCAACACCCAACCAGGAAAGGCCAGCGACCACCCTCCACATTACTAAGGGAGAGGCCTGGTGATAGAAACTATAGATGGGACCCTGTTAACTAATGTTAAAGTTAACCCCTTAGTCTCCGAACAAGACCCTAGGCTCGCTCTGTGATTGGTTGAATTTAAAGGTACTCTAAATGTTGTAATTGGATCCCGCCAAAAGTAACGAATACTCTAGACAATGTGTATGGTTAAACCTGCTGTCAATAATGTTGAATAATTATAATTGGATCACTGTTCCCCTGCCACAACTTCTATAACTCCCCCATCACAAACCCCATAAAAACCCTACTCTGCCTTTGCTCGGGGCTCTCAGCACGGATCCACTGTGTTGGTGAGGTCTGGGAGCCCGAGCTTGAGCCCATAATAAAGCCCTTTGCCTTCGCATGCGTGACTCAGTCTCCCCGGTGGTCTCTGGTCGTTGAGGATACTGCGATCTGGGTATAACATAACTATATTACAGAAAGAGGGCACTGCATCCTTCACCTCTGGCTTAAACTGGCTTAGAGATCTCTTAGTATTCAAGACTCAGAGATATTTGTTAATTTGGAGATCTAGATTTCCAAACAAAGTGTACATTACACAAGTCATGACTAGCCCTTATGGAGTAAATTCACCTTTTATGAATTTTTTTTCTCTTCTTTAGGTGAAGCCATTCTCCAGAGTGCCAAACACAATGTAATACGTTTTTTATACTTCGAAAGTAATAATCTTCTATATTTTGTCGAATGTTGTAGATTCCAAGCAACAAATAACTTCAATGCTTCAGGAGACAGCTTCTGAGAGGGCAGTTGCTATGTTTTGACCTACAGAAGACCATGGCCCACTGTCAGATACAGGTAGGGTGACAATAGACTGTTCTTTTGTTCTTTTTTTCCTCCAGGGGTCTCTATTCACGCCTGCCAACTTTTTCTCATATTAATGGTATCCTCTTTGACTCTCAAAAATGATCCCATTATATGATACACTGGAGTGCCAAGCCTGTATGCAATGTTCAAGCCCAGCTTCACAAGGCAGTCAATAACAGTATCACCAAAAATAAGCAGTTCCCAGACACAGTATTCCTCTAGAGCGTCTATTATCACACCAGCCAACCAAACTTCCTACTGACACAAATACTGTATTTAGTATTAGTTTCTGCAATCAGCATTGGTTTCTGGCCAACTGGAACTTTTTAATCAAGAAGTCAACTGAATTATCAAAAAAAAAAAAATACCCTTTCCTTTTTCAGGGAAAAATCCATTCTAAACCATTAAAATGGCCACTAAGTTCCCTGCTCATTAGTGTTTTCTGGTGCCTGACTCTTGTCCTATGACCAAAAAGATTTACAGTAACAAAAATTATTTAAATTGAGCTTTCTCAGCAAGCCTAATGAATCACTCCTTGCCCCAAATGTAGCTTTTATAGGGGAGCAAATTTTGACACCACAAGATATATCTCTTTGGCATATTGATTTTTCTAAGCTGGCTACTTTTAAGAAACAAACACAAGAGAAGCTCTGAAAACCAAGCAGAAATCACCCCTTTATAAGACATTTACTTGTATAAAGGAAATCTCCATTTGTAAGGCTGTCTCACTTAGTGCTTGGAAGGGGCTAATGACTCTAAATCTCCAGAAACAGTTATCAATAGAAAGGCATGGACTTGAATCTACATAACCTTTCCCTTGTTTACTGTACTTTTCTTGGTAAAGTCCAATAACTGACTCCCTTAATCAACATTTTCTTTTGGTTTTATCTGGGGATGGTATATAACATGATGGTTTACACTATTTCAAGCGAGTTACTTTGTTTTCCTGGGTCTCTCACATGTATATACAAGAGGGATGCATGTTATCAGATTTTGATTTTCTACTATTAATCTGTCTCATGTCAATTTGATTCTGAGACCAGGAAGAAGAAACTTGAAGGGCACAGAAAAATTGTTTTTCCTTCCCAACACTATTGCTATTTCAAGTTCAGTGTTGTACAAAGGGTCCATGATTTCACTGATATGTTTCTATTATAACAGAGGTCAAATAGGTGATTTGAAAGCTGATCATGTACTTCAAAATCTGATGTAATCTACTGTGTATTAAAGAGAAATGTCTGAAATTTAGGGATATTTATGTGACTGTCTTTCATAGTTTAGAGGGGAGACTGGAATTTTCCCCTTTGTGCACTTATTCTGGATTAGGTATGTTGTAGCTGTGGAGGTAGGGGTGGGGAGAGATGCATTTTGAAAGCAGTATGTGTTCACAAGCCATATTAACTTTAAGACAGTTTAAATATTTAAAACTTACAATTAAATATTTTCACAACACTCTTCTGTGTCTAACTCCTAACAATGCTGTAAAGCATAGGACATTCCCTGCCTGAGCAAGCAAACATAGCACTTGAGTGGGGCTCATATATATTTAGAGTAGCTATTGCAAACTTGTTATGTCCAGAGTTTAGTAAAATAATCCATAGGCTTTTCTTTTGAGCTTGTAATAAAAAGTAGCTATGCTTGCTTGCTTCATTCATTCATTCATTCGTTCTTGGTGTGTATGTGTATATGTGCATGTATAGGTTTAGTTATGTACTTTTTATACCATGACATCAATTAAAAATAAATATTTAAAATCTAGAATAGATATGTATTTTCTCATTCACTGAAATGTTAAAATTGCAAAATCAAGTTTGAATAAAAAATTAGAGATTTTAAAGTTTGTTTCCTAAAAATTAACTATCTTCATATTTTGTTTTAAGTTAATTCTACAGGATAGAGTTTAGAATCACATGCACTTGATGTGTATGACGAAGGCATTATAAAGAATGCATTAAGCTATTGATTAACTTCAAATGAAACACATTTTCTCTCTACCCATTTTCTCAAGCTGTAACTCTTTTATGTGACCCACAGAAATCAACATCTAAATCCAAAAGTTTTCCAATAAGTTGCAGTTAACTGAACTTTATCCAGAAACCCATGTTGTGCAAAGTCAAAGTATGCATTTTTGCAAAATTAACTGAGAACATCATTTATTTACAGAGGAACAAAGAGGGGCACCTGGCTGGCTCAGTTGGTTAAGTGTCTGACTTCAGCTCAGCACAGGATCTCATGGTTTGTGGGTTTAAGTCTCACGTGGGGCTCTGTGCTGACAGCTTGGAGCCTGGAGCCTGCTTTAGATTCTGTGTCTCCCTCTCTCTCTGTCCCTCCCTTGCTTGCATTCTGTCTCTCTCTCTCAAAAATAAATAAGCATTTAAAAAAAGACTAGAAAATAAATACATAAACAGAACACACTCTCTACATGAATGAGATATTGAATCAGATTTTCTTAGCAACTATCCTACTTCCTGATTTAGCTTTTTGTGTGTAGCATTTTTAGGCTACATGAGTTAATAATTAATTTGATCTCAAGGAATAAGTTGGGACCTAGAACACATAATGTAATTATAAAGCTTATGATCTTTAAGTAAACAAAATTTGTAAAAAGGAAATGCCTATAAGGTACATGACACAGTTCAAACAGTGACGAAAGAAATAAGATTAAGAATGTAGTAAAGGGGCGCCTGGGTGGCTCAGCTGGTTAAAGCATCTGACTTTGGCTCAGGTCATGGTCTCATAGTTTGTGAGTTTAAGTTCCACACTGGGCCCTGTGCTGACAGCTCAGAGCCTAGAGTTTGTTTCAGATTCTGTGTCTCCCCCCCCACTAAAATAAATAAACATTTAAAAAATTTTTTAAAAGAATGTGGTAAAGAAAAATAGACATTTTGGAAAACTAGAACCTATTCAAAATTCCATGAAAATAACTTCTTGTGTTCTTAAGAACTATCTGTGCTAACTGTATTCTGATCATCACCAAATATGTAGGGATGAGTCTATATTTAAGTTAAGCAGACATTCTTCGCTAGTACAAATGAAGCAAGACAAACTTACTTTTATTCATTTTTCTGCCATATCTAGGAATTTTAATTTTTGGTGTATTTTTATTATATTTAGTTATGTTTTTACTTAAGGCCTCTATATTAATGTGTAAATGTTACTTAGACAGGATAAATATTACTCCTTTTTGAAGTAATTAGTATTTTAGGAATAAGAGAAGGCAAGGTTAATTTTGAAATGGAGATGGAGGCCAGAATGGCATAAATTTGAGAGTTGAGTCTGTGTTCATGTATGTGCTCACACCCACATGCACGCACTCATGAACCTTTCTGTGAATTGGTATGGTGGTTAGAAGCGGGGGTCGAACTGAAAACAATAGCACATCACTTTGGTTTGGGCTGACTATAATTTTATTGCATTAATTAGATACCTGGAATTCTAAAATACACTAAAATGTATGTCCAAAGAGACATTTTAGAATTCTGCTTAGGTTGACAAATTTTATGAGTTTGTAACTTGGACTTGGTTTTTATGCTTTCTTATATTTGAATCATTTTCTGTCTTATCTTTCTTTAAGTTATTGGTTGTATAAAGCAGAATAGATTTTGTTTCAGCTTTATTGTGGTATAACTGACAAAAAGAAAACATATACGTCAAGTATACAATGTCATTTGATGTGTGTATACATTTTCAAGTCATTACCACAATTAAGCTAACAAACACATCTATCGCCTGATATAGTTACCATTTATCTTCTTTTCTCCTAGGTCATTCACTCATTCATGTATGTCTCTGTCAAAGGATTCCTTCATTTCTACTAGGTACCAAGCACTCTCCTAATAAAAGGGAATATGGAAATAAAAAGATTTAGCCATTGAATAAAATTCAAGGAGTTTACCACTTGGTGGGGGAGCCCGAGACATGAAGTAATTATAAATCACTGTGATTGATCGCTTAACCATTCTGTCCAAGGGGCGTATTTTAGTTAAAAAGTGGGGACAGGTGTGGGAAAAAGAAAGGAAGGTAAGATATCAAGGAAATTAGTTATCAAAGGGCAATGAGTTAAAAAGTAATGGATGAGTCAAGTTAGGCTGGTGAAGACAGAAGAAAACAAACCTCAATTTAAGCCTAAATTCTGAGACAGGAAGTAGCATTTGAAGGCTAAGGAAATATTTCTTCGAGGAAACAGCCAAGGGCAAAGCATGTTCTTAAATTCTCAACCAGGTACAAATTTCATATGAGCCTAAAAGGTCAGTAATATGAGATACCTGCTAAGAAATTCATATTTGAAAATTGAAACGCCCAGAGATCGGAAGACCCCCAAAATCAGACCACCAGAGACCAGAGTCAAAGCCAAGCGGCAAGGGTTGTTTATTTGCAGGTTCGAACCTGGGCCTCTGCGCACTCGTTGCCGGTGATGCTAAGAGGCCCTGAACAAAGCCTCTGCAGCCTTTTTATAGACAAAAGTAAACAAGTCATGGGGAGGGACAGGAGATTTCCATGGTTACAAGTTTGCCATTGGTTAACATTAAAATGTGAACATATACCGCATCTGATTGGTTCCCACCATCAGGTTTTTGGCGGGATCCAATTATAATATTTGGGGTACCTTTGAATTCAGCCTATCATAGAGCGAGTTTGAAGTCTTGTTTGGCGACTAACAGGTTAACATCTCTCTCTCCAGGCCCTTCCCTCAGCAAGGTATGGGGCAGCCGCTGGCCTTTTCGGATTGGCTTCCGCCAAGGTGGGGTGATGGGGTGACAGAGGGAACATGAAGCTAGTCGCTTGGGCAATCCGGTGGCGGGAAAACAAGCCTTAAGCATTGTTACAGAAGCAGAGAGAGCTGGTTAGGTATTAGCTTCCCGTAGCGCAGGCATCTGTTCAGAAGCGGAAAAGCTGGTTAAGTTTTAGGTTTAGTTTATCTAGGACTGGGGCTATGTGCAGCCCGAGGTTTCTTTTAATGGAGGACTTAATTTTTGGCTCTTCAAAATCACTTTCATACCAAAACTGTTCTATGGTTATCGTTTTTTATAAACTTTTAAAAATCTCCACATTATAAGAGATAGAGAAACTGAATAATCTTGGTCTAATTTTATAAGTAACTCAGAAGAGGTTTTTCTTTTATCATTTTTTTAAAGTTAACAGCAATAGAATAAATACTATCAGGAATCTGGTGGATGTGATCAATTTCACATGAAAAGGCTCTTTGTGATCATGCATCTTTAAACCTACATCACAATTGATTATGAACTCTAATAGTTCTGGCCAAGATTTATTAAGAATATCCAGTAATTTTGAGAGGCAGCACTTGTAGTAAAGCACCACTTAGAGCACTCATGTTTTTGCCTTAAAAATTAAATAAAACTCAAGCAATAAGCTATATATCAAATCGTCATTTCTATCATTGTACCTATACTAGCCATTTCCTAGAACCAATCAATAGAGTTTTGTTTAAAAAAAATTAAAGGCACTCATTTTTCTCATTTCTAACTTTTACTCTATAGACTTATTTATAGACTTATATGAAATTTGCAAATGCATTATAAAATTCCTGCAAACCCTTTGACCAGTTTTCTCAGATGACAGTATCATTTATATAACCATAGTACATGTTTGAAACCAGGAAATTATTCAGAGAATTCACTGTTGCCCCCTTATGATCTCTTCTTTTTTTAAATGTTTATTTAATTTTGAGAGACAGAGACAGAGCTGGGCAGGGAGGGGCAGAGAGAGAGGGAGAAGAAGAATCCGAAGCAGGCTCCAGGCTCTGAGCTGTCAGTACAGAGCTCAACACAAGGTTCAAACTCATGAATCATGAGACCATGACCTGAGCTGAAGTCAGACACTCAACTGACTTAGCTACCTAGGTGCCTCACAACCTATTCTTATCCTACAAAGTCAATAACAGTTCTGATTTTTTTTTAATGTTGCTCATATTGTCCTATGTTTGGACATACTCCTTCATATAGAACCCTACATCCTTTATATATCCCTCCATTATTTTTTGAGTACTTCCTTACTTTCTGGCACAACAAATTATTCCAGAAACATGTTATACTTTCCCTTCCTAACTCCTGAAGCCCACCATTTCTACAGGGAGCTCTGATTACTTTAATTGGATAATGGGTTTTATAAATCAAGATATGGGTGCTAGTGGAAGGCATGCTTTGAAATCTTTCGTAAAGATTTGTCACATTTAAAATATATTATTCACTGATAAGGTTGCCATTATTCGTGGATGCTATGAATAGCCTAACCTTAATGAATGCATCATTAATATCGTTTTCTTAGTATTTATCCCAGATTATTGCATTGTTTGCATAGATAGATGTTGGCGATCCAAGACTTGTATGCAGAGATGCCCTGTGGGTGGTTGTTGGTGGCTGCCAGGCTGCATGCTATTGTCTTGGTCTTCCTGTTACAGTTTAGACAATCTTCCTATTGTTGACATCCACCTCCCCTTTGTCTTTAAAATCAAGATTGGGTTATCTTTGGGCCTTTTCTCTTAACTTTCTCCATACCAAGTCCAGCCTCTTGGGCAGACACTGTACTTGTACTACATCCTGACTACTCAGAACTAACATACAGGTGACTCAGGTTAGCTTACTCTGGCTTGCGGGGATCTCTATTAAACTGTTTTTGTTTTTGTTTTTCCTTCCCTGTGTTCCAGTTAAAACTCCTGAACCCTCAGAATTGCTGACATGGGCTAGATGTTGAGAAGAAAGCAATGGATCTAAACATGGTTATGCTAGGCTGAATATCACTGACATCTACCCACCATTCAGATTTTCAAGTTTTATCTTATGCCTAATGAGACTGTTAACTCAATGAATTCCAACCTTGGTGACAGAGTGAAGTAACACATTTTGAGAAGCATGTAACATATTTTGTATAATTCTAATTAAAATATAATTAAAATGTATAAAACTAACTCTAGACAATCCTACTTATTTTTCAGTATGTGAAAAGAAAGGTCAGAATCTCAATAGAACATGTTGATAGTGTAAAGTCTCTGGCATAACCTCTTTTATTTACATGTGCGCTTTATGACACGACTTCACCATACAAGAAAGTTAAACTAATTCAATACAAAGAATTAAACTTTTGGCATGTATCTACCAATCCTGGATAAAAGACTGACAACAAAATAAATGTCATGCACTATGTAAATATTTCATATTATTTCAGTTGAAATAAGTATTGCTATACTTTAAGCACACTTGAAAGAACTACAAATATTTTATATAAATCCTCTATCAGGTGGCAATATGAGTTACATAGGGATTCTGAGATACTGACTCTGTTGATCAAGGTCTGAGGACACTTGGAGAATATTTTCTTTTCTTTTCTTTTTTTGGAGAATATTTTCAAAACCACAGAGTCAGAATGCCCCAGTGTGGGAGAAATCTCAAAACACTCCTTTGGCCATTCCAAAGTGAATAATAAAAGAACCTAGTACATGTAAACATATGAAATTTTATCTCTTATTCTTAAACCTTCTCTTATCAGATACAGACATTGTCCAAGCAGCTGGGTGGCAGGTAGGATATGGTTCTTTCCTCTCTCCTCCTGCCCTTTGAGGAGACATAGGTGTGGCTTCCCACATCCATCAGTACCCTTCTCTCAATGTAGAGCTCTGCTCTGCCAATCTTGGCCATGTTTCTTCTCCTTCCACATGACTAGATCACTTGATCTTAGAAATAGGATGGTCCCCTCTGGTGAGGACTGAACCCTGAGAGTATTATCACTGTTGTTCTCACAGGTCAGTGATGAGAAATTCCTAACATCACTCCATGCCCAGGCCAATACTAACAGTAATTGTTAGAAGGATCTTTAGGTAAAGGTATTAACATACTTATGCAATTAAAAACAGTATTCATAAATTAAACATTTTGGCAATGTTAGCCCATGAGTGAAAAAACAACTAAATGTTTAAGCATGGTTACATGTTCTTGCAACTGTATAGATTTTTTATTTTCTTATCTTTCTCTCTCTTTCTCTGACCTGCTTGTTAGCTGGGTCACTTAGCTGTACTTGTAACTGCTTTAATTGCTATTCTAATTGATTTCCATTTTCAATGAAGATAAAGGGGGAAAATAATTGTAGCATGTGTTTAGTATTAATCCAACCTCTATTAAGGACATCTATTAAGGACCAAACTTTGTGCATGATGTTGTTAAAACAAAGACTTATAGAACATATCCAGCATTAGGAGTTCTGAAGGGTACAGGCACATAGCAGACAATTACACTTAACAATAAGCAATGAATCAGTGAAAGTATGATTTCAAAGAGAAAGTGAAGTTTGAGGTGAGTCTTACAACGTGAATAGCTTGCCATCCTATAAGCACGAGCACATGAGTGACTTAACCTCAGCCTAATTTTCTCATCTCAGTGTCATAATTCCTGTCTGAGTCTTCATAAACATAGAAGAACATTTCGCTTTGTTTTAAAAAGAATTCCTTAATACATCACCCTGAGTATCTGGATTGTTTTAAATACAGCACATTTAAAAAATATGTTTCTGATGCTCAAAGTAATAAAAAAAATCTTAGGATAATATCTGACAAATAATGTTTTCCTATAAATTTGTATTTATAATCCCTATATTTTATCTTATAGTATCTTACCCCTAATAAGATTGGCTAAGTGGAGAAATGGAGTAATACGTAGTGGGAGACATGTACTTTTAAGGGCTGTGCTTATTAGTTTCTTTTTGGAAGAGATATGATAACATTTAAATATTGATAGGACTGGCAGAGATAGGAGATAGGGACTTCTTTGTCATCATAATTTACACGAGAGTATCCTCCTGCCATATAAAATTATAAACACGTACAAAAAATATAATCAACAAAATCAATTACAAGTATTATACAACATGTGGCATAATGCTGCACTATCTGTGAAAAGGGAATTCATGAGATGAATCTTATGTCCTCCCTGGCTCTTTGCCTTAGGGCAATTTATGAGATTCTCCACAAAGAAGGCAGAATTTAAAGTGAATCTCATCGAGTTCAGGGAGATTGGTATACACTTTGATATTTCTTTAGACAAAGCATAAAGTCAAGAGTACAGAAATTCAAAGGGAATAGCCACCAACTGACTACCTGGTAGAATAAAACCCAACATCCTTCAGAAGACAATAGAATGAAGTCTCTACAGTATATCAACTAAAATGTCTAATTATATAAATTACGAGATACACAATGAATGAATAGATAAGTTAATGAATAAATAAATATAAACCTAAAGATGGCCTAGATAGTGGATTTAATGGACAAAGAATGTAAGCATCTATTGAATGTATGACCACAATCTTAAAATGAAGTCTAAATGAATGACAAGAAAAGAAATCCAATAAAAGAGAAATGGAATCTATTTAAAAAACAAAACTGAAGGTAAATTTTTGAAAGGAAATTTACAATAAATAATGTAAAATTTGTCCAAATCATTTTATATTTTTAATGTTTATTTATTTTTGAGAGACAGAGAGAAAACATATGAGAAGGGGAGGGGCAGAGAGACAGAGGGAGACACAGAATCCAAAGCAGGCTTCAGGTTCTGAGCTGACAGGAAAAAGCCCAATGAGTGGCTTGAACTCAAGTACCATGAGATCATGACCCAAATCAAAGTCAAGTCAGGTGCTTAAACTGAGCCACCCAGGCTCCCCTGTCCAAATCATTTTAAAAGTCACATTGGAAATAGAAGAAAAGGTTAGCAAACCTAAAGAGAGAAAGAAGAATTATCCAATCTGAAAAACTGAGAGGAAAAACTGAAACAAAAACCCAAACTTTAACTACGGCCAAGCAGCTCTGGTTTAACTAAAGTCACCACAGACAACAAACACGAGCTCTGGACAAATATACACACAAAACAAAAGAAATTAGCAATAACAACACCAACAACAAACCTAAGTGAAGGCACTGGAGAGTGAATCAGAACAGGAAGATACTTGATGTAAATTTGACGTTTAGTACAAGGGTCAGAAACCCGGGTTAGTTTCACATTTTAATGGCTGCTAGTTAGAAGGAAAATACCAATCTGTGCCATGCAGGAAGACTAAAACTCCAATGGAAAATTTACAGTCTTGTTGAATTGAAAACTACAGGATA
Source organism: Proteles cristata cristata (assembly GCA_017311185.1). Lineage (NCBI taxonomy): Eukaryota > Metazoa > Chordata > Mammalia > Carnivora > Hyaenidae > Proteles > Proteles cristata. The sequence goes on along the minus strand of JAESUZ010001224.1, from coordinate 144,785 downwards.
GCCACTGGAAAGGAAATAGGAAGATGATAGAGCTCTTAGAATTAGCTAAGTTGTTAAAGCAGCTACTTTACCTGTGTTCAAAAACCAAAATAAAGTAACCTTGTGAATAATGAAATGAGAGTATATGCAAACTGAAATCTTGAGGGAGGAATGAAGAGTTGCAAAAATGGTATACAGTGGGGAGATTCATATTTATATTTATACTTCTATTTCTATCTATTTATCTATCTAGTTTTCTTTTCTTAATTTCCTTACAAGGAAAATTACTGCTAAAAGAAAATAATAACGCTGTTAAGTGGGGGCTATGGCAGGTAGAAACTGAAGGTGAAAAAACAGCACCAGGGATGGGAGATCATATATGGAGTTAAATGATCATAAAGCTCTTATATTTGTGAAGTGTGACATGTGAAGCAGAAGTGTCAGGTATCAAGTGGGCAGTGGTAGGTGGTATCTTTCAGCTCGAAGTATAATGTGACAATTTTAAAATTTCTCCAGTTAGGGCTGCTATAACAAAGTGCCACAGACAGGGTAGCTTATAAACAATAGACATTTCTTCCTCACAGTTCTGAAAGCTGGAAATCCGAGATCAGGCATCAACGTGGTTGGGTTCTGGTGAGAGAGCTTCTTTACTGGGTTGCAGACTGTCAATTTCTTATTATATCCTTGCATGACAGAAAGAGCTGGCCAGCTCTCCAGATCCTTTCTTAGAAGGGCACTTAATCCCATTCATGAGGTCCCATGCTTGTGACCTAATTTTACCTCCCAGAGACCCACCCCCACCTCTAAATGCCTTCACATTGGATTAGAATTTCATCATATGAATTTGGAGGGAGGCACAAACATTTGGTCTATTGCAAAGGTACATTTTACAACTACTCCAGCAAACACTAAACACATATTCAACAAATCCACTGAGAAAAAAGCTAATAATAGAAAACATCTATTATAACCCTCCCCTCCCCAAAGAGGCATAAAAGTACTAGCCAATTAAGTGAAATGTAAGATAGATATTTAAGCTAATAACACAAAATGTGAGAGTAGAAGAAATGCCACACAGCTGGAGAAGTTGGCTTTAGATAAAATAGACTTGCCTTTGTGTCCTTTAAAAGGAAAGCTGTAACAAGGAGGTAAGAACAATAATAGCACTAGGGCATTGATTTGTCTTATGTGATAGAAAATATATCATTATTTCAGATATGGACCCAGTAGGATTGGGAGGTACTTATATACTTAGATGAAGTAAAGAGGTCATTTTCTTTTTTAGAGAGAGAGAGACACACACACAGAAAGAGATCATGCATGTGTGACCCAGGGAGGGACAAAGGGAGAGTGAGAGAGAGAATCTTAAGTGGACCACAGGCCCAATCCAGAGCCTGATGTGGGGCTTGAACTCACGACCCTGAGATCATGACCTGAGTTAAAATCAAGAGTCAGACACCTAACCAACTGAGGCACCCAGGTGGCCCAAAGTGAAGTCATTTTTAACCCAAACAGTTATAAATTGGCAATCAAAAACAAAGGTGGTATTTATATGATGATCTAGGAAAATCTTTTACATTCAGCAACGTCTTTATTATTATAAAGTGGTGCCTTCAAAGCAACACCTGGATTATATCAGAAAGTCAAGAAAATTGTTTCTTTCAGGACAGATTAAAAGATGCAGTTTGCCTGCTAAACAGAAAATACTAGATCTCTTAATAACTGCTTATATTACTTGAGATGTTATATAACCAAACTATTGGCTCCTTTTCGTTTCCATTTCCAAGAGAACTAAACATAAACTGCTAGGCTTATACTGTGTCAAGAGACTTCATTCAGCCATTAGAACGTTTTTCTACAAGTTCCCATTCTGAATATTGAAGATGACTACCAAAGAATATCTGTGTTAGAATATTGAAGGCTCTGTCTGCAATAGATACTTTTGAGTATTGAAATGCATAGATATTAAATGTGTATTTTAATACAGAGTTTTAATAAATACATAACCGTACACAACCACCAGTTATGATTTAGGACATCTCTACATTTCTATCACTTTAGTGCATTCACTGTTGCCCCCTTACAATCTAATCTTTTCCTCCAAAGGCAAAAATAGCTCTGATTTCTTTTTTTTTTATGTGTATTTATTTATTTTGAGAGAGAGAGAGAGAGCGAGCGAGCATGCTGGCAGAGGAGGACCTCTGACCTGAATCGAAATCAAGAGTACAAGGCTTAACCGACTGAGCCACCCAGGCACACCTAGAGTTCCGATTCTAACACTATAGCTTTATTTTGCCTAACCTTAAACTTTATATGCATATGCATTCTTTTATCTTCCTTCCTTTGTTTAGCATGTTGTAGGATCTATTCATGTTGCTGTGTGCATTGATACTTCTTTTTCTCAGTAACGTTCAATTACACGGATACACCACAATTTATTTATCCATTCTCTTGTTGATGGATAATTGGGTTATTCCTGGTGTGGGGCTCTTTTGAATAAAGCTTCCATTAACATCTTTGTGGTCATATGTTTTCACTTAATACCTAGGAGTGAAATTCCCATTTGATAGTGCAAATATTTGGTTCACCTTGCGTATGTAAATGACCAAGTTGCTACACATCCCCATCGACATTTAGTAATAAACTAAAATGTTAATTTCAGTTATTCTATTAAGTATATAGGGGTATCTCAATATTTTGGTATCTCATATTTTTAATTTGGACTTTCCTGTTTTATAATATTGAACACATTTTTATATGTTTGTATTCAAATCTTTGACAAATTTTTAACCGAGTTGCTTATATTTTAATTATTGATTTATGTAAGTCCTTTTTATATTCTTTACATAAGTCCTATGTCAGCTTCATACGTTTGTGTCTGTTGTTTAACTTTTATGTCACCTACACCAAAGTAGAGGGGGTAAAACACTGGACTTAATAAAAATCAAGAAATTTTGCTTTTCAAAAGATGCAAAGGAACAAAAAAACCAGCCACAGACTAAGGAATATATCAGCAAGTCACTTGTCCGTTAAAAGATATGTATCAAGAATATACAGAGAACTCTTTTGGAGATCCAACCTGGCAGAGAAGAAGGGAGACCTGAAGTTTCCTCATTCCTGAAACACAGCAGTGTTGAGACCAAAGGACTGTGAATTATAGGAGTCCAGGCCAGAGTGACAGAGACATCTCCAGGGGCCCAAGGGGACAACCTGGAAGTCCATAGGTTTACTCTAATGAACAAATCATAGCACACCTTGTGGAGGGTCCAAAACCAAGAATAGGGAGATTAAGCAACCAGAGCAAGTAACATACTCCAAAAAGCACCTACCAAAGGGCCAGGCCTTGGACAGTGTATGACCCCTCTTTATTATAGTAGTCCTTACAGGTGCAGGGCATATAACAAGCTCTTAAAAAACATAAGACACAGAAAACTAGCCAAAATGATGAAACAGAAGAATTTTCAAAAGAAATTCCAGGAAGAAATGACAGCTAAAGAACTGATGAAACAGATATAAACAATATATCTGATCAAGAATTTAGAATAATGATCAGAAGACTAATTGCTGGGCTTGGAAAAAGCATAGAAGACATCTGACTTAATAGTTCTTTCTTAAAATACTTTATTCCCTGTCAAATTCATAAATCATGTCTCTCTTTTCTAAAGAAAAATTTCATTTGCCAAACTATGGCAAACTTACAGAAAAGGAAAATGGCCTACAAAATGTAAGTGGTGTGATATGAGGCAGTAATTCAAGTCAGATTCACCTGGCCTTTTAAAGAGTTTGCTAGAAAAATGTAAGCTAAAACAACTAAACAAAGTTGTACAGAGCCTTTTGGAACATGAAACATGCTTTCAAAATTTACATCATGTCAGACAAGTCAAAGATAAATTTAGAAAGGATTATTAAGGTATCCGGAACATGAAATATTTGATTATAAAAATTGCCACTCTTCTTTTGACAAGTCCCCTTTTAGTCTGGAATTTACCCCTCCCCCTTACCACTTAAGTTACACTTAAGGCTGGATGACAATAAAGTGGAATAAAGATTAAAATGGCTCCTTGGAGACAGCTGTTCCTATGCTTCCCCTTCACAATAAGGGTGCCAGACTTGCATATGCAAAAACCTCTTTTGACTGTATGTTCTCTCCCAGGGAATACCTGTTTGCTTTCATAGTTAAATAAAGTTTCGAGATGCCTTCGGTTTACTACAATCTATATCTTTTATTCAGTTACATTTTATAGGTAGGGGTTAAAGAATGTGAACTGTGTTTTAATGCACACTTTTCAATGCCTCACCAAAATCATTTCCCCCCTCTTTCTTCCTCAAAAGAATCTTTTCCTCAATAAACAGTGAAATAACAGGTAGAGGGTCTGATTAGTTTAAGCCAGTAAGTAGCTGCTGGCTGCTTCCTTGTTGGCATCACTGAGGTGATGATTATTCATATACATATGAAGATCATTTGGCCTGACATGTAGTACATGGAAAAAAATAAAAAGGAAAAGAAGTGTTCTATAAGTTAGTTTGAGTGGCTGTAACAAAAATCATAGAGAGAGACGTTGAAACAGCAAACATTCATTTCTCATAGTTCTGGAGGCTGGTAAGTCCAAGATCAAAGCTCTAGTAGATTCACTGTCTGGTAAGAACCTTCTTCCTCATTTGAAGACAAAAGCCTTCTTGCTGTATTCTCATCTGGTCCAGAAAGAGACTCTTCCTGTTTTTTTAAGGACACAAATCTCATCATGGGGGCTCTAACCCTCCTGATCTCATGTAAAACTAATCACCTGTCAAAAGCACCGCCTACTTCTCAATATCATCATTGAAGTGGGGTCTAGGGTTTCAACATAAGAATTTTGGGTAAATGCATTCAGTCCATATCAAGTGTACTGTATCTTTATATCCACTTACACTATGTATACCTCTGTTACTTATATTTAAAAGTGGCATACAAATACTAAGGGAATTATGGACACTTCTTTGTACAGAAGCAATGTCCTTCACCCAAGTTGTTAACTACTTTTGTAATACTATGTATGCCATGGTATTTAAATACCACCTCCTCTAGTGTCTGATAATTCAAAATGATTCTCCTCAGGATATCCAACATAGCTACAAAGTATTTTTTATTTAGTTTTCTAACACAGTCATATGTTCAGTCTCATAGGTCAATGTCTAATTTTGTAGAAAGACTTAGAGAAGCTACTGAAAAATGGCCACCTTGGAAAAAAAAGTCATGATGTTGATAGAGTCTTATACATTTAAAGGGGATTAATTACATACAGCAAATACTTTCTTTTCATTTAGTACCTCATATATCACAAGCTTGTGGAAGAGAGTGGGTGACTAGGAAGTCTAAGATATTAGAAGTAATGAATGTCTTGTTGAAACAAAACATTTGTATTTAAAAGATCTCCCCAAATTAATATCAGAGCCCAATAAAGTACTAAATTTACACCTTGGTTTTTTCTGTCTTCAAACTATCTCCTAGAAGCCATTGGATTTTTCATATTAGAGTCATTTATTCAACATTTAGCAAGCTATTACAATGAATCAGGCAGTATATTAGGTTCTAAAAAACAGTAAAATCATCCACGATTTCTGCTCTGATGTAGCATATGTTCCAGAAAAAGAAAGAGATTGATTGAAACTATAAAACTATAAAAGCTATAAAAAGTAAAGTTACAATTGTGTTAGATGATAAGAGATAGAGATTTATTATTAAGAGAACATGTCACATGGAAAAATAATCTTAGCAGAACTTACTCCCCTAACGTTCCCCTTAGTTCCTTGCTCATTCAAACTACTGAATTTAGATGGCCATGGCACTGCCCCAAAACTGATATTAAATGATCTATTTTCTCCCTAAAAACTGGACTTTACTACATACTTGTATATATGCTTGGTTCTATGTCTAGACTTTGTATTCAGATTCATTTCTCCATCATAAACTGTTTCCATTATAAAGGCCTTATAATATTTTAATAGTATATTTATTTTAAAATATGAACTTCAGAAACAGTTTTGCAAGCTATCAAAGGAAAACACTGGGATTATTGGGATCACTTTTGGTTGATATGTTAGCTTGAGATAGTTGGCATCTTCCCCAAATTAAATATTCCTATCTAAGATGATGATCTGTCTTTTCACTTCTTCAGCTCTTCTATTAGTTCCTTGGGTGTGTATTCATTCACTGAGAATATAACCAATGTGTTCTCCTAGAAGTTCAATAAAGACTAGAAGTGAGAATAGTGCACTGCCTTAATCCAGAAAAAAATAACTAGAGAATGAAATACTAAGTACAACGTGTCATGTTATTACTCTGTCAATTACCAACATTCAATTGAATTCAACTGTAAAAGAACAACACCTCCCAAAAAACGCAAGAAGAATTTTTCTTGCTAAGAAGTGACATCATTTAAAACATATGTAATAATCAGGTAAAATTATAGTGATTTCCATATTTAAGCAAGAGGTAAAGGTAAAAGAAATGCATATTATAACCTACTCCTGAAAGGTAAACCAAATCATTTTAAATTATTCACGTCTCCCTCATCAAGACCTTTTCAAACCCTAAAGGCAGTTATCAAAAAGGGTAAAAAAGTTTAACATAGAATAATATATGTATATAAGTATGTAAATGGTTTTATATGCTTTTTGCAACACAAGTTCCTCCAATCTGCCATTTACAGGACTCCCCTAACATTCAGGTTCATGTTATCCATGAACATTTCACATTATGTTCATAGAATGTGTCCCTACCAGTCACCTAGGACCAAAAGTGAAAAGCAAAAATGATCCAAATGCTGACAGTTCATAAACTGACTTACAGATTTTTTTAGTCTCTGCTTTTAATTTGCTGCCCTGAATGTGTACACATGTTTCTTGGAAGAAGTTTTAAGTGTACAGGGGAAGTTTCTTCTTATTTAAACAATTTTAACGAAGGACTAACCTTTTACATTTAACATTTGTTCCTTTCATTTGCTTTCTGGCAGCAGTTCATACTTTTTTCTTTTTTCTCCCAAAGGACATAGCATAATGAACATACACGAGATTATTTAAATGAATGGTTTTAATGAGTTCTTTGAATAGATTCTTTAAAAAGTAAGCATGAAATTGCTTTCCCAGTTGGAATACTTTAAAATATTTTTAGAGAATTCCTATGTAAAGCCTTAAAATTCTAACCATTTTAAAATGAACAATAATTGAAGGGTTTTTTTTTTTGGTAATATGATTTATTTTCACTCATACTGTGGAAGACATTACAAACCCAGTAGGATTTTTGAATTATTTTAATGGATTATCACATTTCATATTCATAAATAGTTATTGTTAAATGGAATGTCTGTAGTTCTTTTATGCTTTCACTTTTTACACTACTTTTCAACTTTTTTCTGTAGTTAGTCAATACTAGTTAGACAGAAGTTCACCATAGTGAACACTGTGCTGTGCCCTCAACCCCTTTGCATATGTGTTCAAGTTGTCATAATCTTGAGACTGGGTAAAATTAATCTACTCCTCTTGTACTGTGATTGATTCAGAAGTTGGCATATACTTCATTTGGTCTCATTAAAGTGACGTTCACACCGCTGCTCAATGATTTTACTCAGTTCAGGAGCTTAATGGGAATGAGGAAGAGCACAGGCCTAGGAACATGTAAAAATGTATGCCACCATGAGTACTAAGGATAAAGCAGACACATGACACAGGACGCAGCTGAGAGAATTACAGAAAAGAAGAATCAAAACTTGATAAATCTCTTCTTGACACTTGCTGTAGCCTCAAGCTTTTGTTATGTGAGGAAATAAATTCCCTTTATTATTTAAGCTGCTTTGCAGCTAAGAGTATGGAATCTAAAAGTGACACAAACTGCCTTTGGCAAATATCACTGCCTTAATTTTGAAATCATTTATCCATTTGAAAGCATAAATTGCTTAATTGCCTCTGCTTGGATTCAAATAAACTGCTCAGATACCTCAAACTCTTAAAGCTGACATTTAAAAAAAAAAATAAACCCTCTTGTTAATAACGAAAAGTTAAATTTTGATCGGTCTTATGCTATCATTGTAACACCTTGTGTGCTGTTTCTGTTGAAAATATTTGCACGTGGGGCACCTGGGTGGCTCAGTCAGTTAAGCATCTGACTTCGACTCAGTTCATGACCTCGCAGTTTGGATCCTGTTTTGGATTCTGTGTTTCCCTCTCTCTCTGCCCCCCCCTGCCCCCCCGCTAATGCTCTGTTTCTATCTCTCAAACAATGAATAAACATTTAAAAAATATATTTTCACATGCTATTGTACTAGCTTCCATAAAGTATAGAAAATATTAAAGTCAAATTTCTCATCTTTAAATGCTAGCTATCTAACCCGATATATACATAATTTTTAAAACAGGGAACACGTAGTTCAAAGGAATATGGTGATAAAACATACCCGGTTCCCAGATTATTTTCTCTTATATATAAAGACTTTGCAACATGACTGGTACATTTCCTTCCAGTTTTAATGTCCTGATTTTATGGCAAATGAAATATTAGGGGCTTGAGGGGAAAGTGATTGAGGCATGAAACATGTGGAGATCATCAGGAAAGCTGAATCCTCTTGTCCCTTATAAATTGGTTTGTTTTTCTACTTTATGTTCTTAAAGGACAGATTCTGTGCCTGTGTTCTGTATGGTTTTCACAACATATTCTTTGATAATATGATTTACTTTTTTGTGATCAGGTATTTTTTATTAAGCATTTTTGTGTATCCAATTACATGCATAAAAGAACATGGGTTTGATGTTAAGGATTTTCAAAACTTGGAAACCAAAAGTTCAGAACTGGAAAGCTTTTCTCAAATTGGGAGCAAACTTACAGCATGTTTTCCATGTTGGGCCTCTTTTGGAACTCCTCTGTCGGTAAAAGACTCATTAGCTCCTAAGAAGCTCATTCTACTTTCATATAATTTTTATGGTTAGCACCTCCATCTATGTATTTCATTAATGTATATTCTTTGAAATTCTAGAAATGCATCTAACATACTGCTGTAACTGTAGCTAAATATATTCTTTTGAAAAAAGTCTGCTATACTCAATCATCAGACTGTGCTTATTTCTGTTATACTTTCTTAAAACATGCAATCATTTATATAAAAGTGTAAGGGTTTATGACCAAACAAGAATTTCACCAGTATAGATTCTGTGGCTTAAAAATTGCCACTGAGTTTTATAAATCATGCAAATGAAATATGTCCTACTTACTTTATAGTTATGTGGGACATGATTAAAATGGTAAAACTATTCTTTCTGTAAATGAAATGTTCCACTGATTATAGTCACAGTCCTGGTAAGAATATGCAATGTGGTTATTAGCAGAAAATCACATGCTTAAACATGGTTATGTGGAACCATAAGACTGTTGTCCTCTTTGCATTAGGTAAAGGGGTCTCCCTTTATGTCTTCCTTCATATTAGCTTTCTGAGCATGTAGTACCCAACATGTGAAAGAAAGCAATAAAAGCATTCCTTCAGTATGCCTTCCGAGAAGCCTTGACTACTCTATGCTAAAAAACAGGATCAATATCTGAAAGTGTATGATTTAGAAATATGTCATTAGTCCTTTATGGGCTTTACATGTAATAAGTGGTTCATCAAAGCTGCTTTGAATTAATTTCATGTGATTTGAGAAACATCAGCTTCCCAACTAAAAAAAAGACTCTGAAAATGTTAATCTGTTCCTCCTTAACTTGGGGAAAGTTTGACTCTTAAAAAGGGCTCTTTTATAAAAAATCTTGCTACAGCATTTCTGCAAACATTTATTTAAAATGTTTTTTTTTTTTTTACGAAAATGTTTATTTATTTATTTTTGAGAGAGAAAGAGAACATGAGCAGAGGAAGGGCAAAGAGAGAGAGAGAGAATCCCAAGCAGGCTTCATGCCCAGTGTGGGGCTCAGCTCCACAAACCATGAGATCATGAACTCAGCCAAAATCAGGAATCAGATGATCAATCGATGGAGCCACCCAGGTGCCTCAGTTTTTAGTTGCTTCTTCTTTTTTTTTTTTTTTTTAATGTTTATTCATTTTTGAGAAGGAGAGAGAGCAAGAGTAGGGAGGGGTAGAGAGAGACAAACACAGAATCCGGGGCAGGTTCCAGGCTCTGAGCTGTCAGCACAGAGCCCAACGTGGGACTCGGAGTCACGAACTGTGAGATCATGACCTGAGCTGAAGTCAGATGCTTAACTGACTGAGCCACCCAGACACCCCTAGTTATTTCTTAACTAGGATGATGAAATGAGTTTTTTCTTCCCGAAACCCTATTTATCAGAATTCTGTCAACTAAGGCAAGGCAATAGAAAGTAACATTTTGTATAACTCAAAGCAGGAAAGTAGAGAGCCATACAGCACAGTAACATATTGAGTATAAGTAAATTTTCTCAAACTTTGGAGTACATACAAATACCAAGGACTTGGTCAAAAAGCAGAATCAGATTTAGTATATGTGAGACAGGGCCAAAATTCTAGCAGGATCCTAGGTTTGGACTAGATTACTAGTCCATACACTGAGTGGCCATACACTGAGTGGCCCAATGCTAGACTATATGCTAACTAGAGTAATCACAAAGTATAGGTTGACTTTGTTTTCAAGTGGTCTGATTATCTATAATTTATTCTGATATGAAAACATTATGAAAGCCTTTATATTCTTCCATCACCCATCTTCATGATCCAAAGCTATATATGTCTCTTCATAGTAGCAGAATCAGATGGAGCAAATAAAAACTGATAACTCACTAAAGAAGTAGGCTAAAAGTGGAGTGGAACTATAAAATAGAGGAAAAGGAAAGGATTAAAAGTACCAAAAAGTCAAAGGCGGGGAGTGGGTGGGGGGAGGAGAAAGTAAAAGGGGAATACGTACTGGCAGAGATCCCTAAGTACAACATGGCCTTTGCTGTCTGATACCTGAATGTATGGCCAGAATATACACCTTGAGATTAAAGAATTAATGCACCACATTTATGAGTGGATCTAAGGTCAGGGATACAGCCCTAAACCTCTGCTATGCTATATAAACTACCTGTAAATAAACGACTAGATGAACAATTTCACAAGCTGAGAGAAAGATCTTTCTCTTACCAAATGTACCTTGTCTCAATTGCTTACACACGGTACTCCTGTGGTTATGCCCATTTTGAAATGTATTTCAGAAAAAACTCAAGTCTGCAAATACCGAATATTAATAAATCAGGTCTTCAATCCATTCACCTGTGATGCTGTTAAACATTTTTTGTAGTATTGAAAATAATGCAATTTCTGGGGACATTGTAGCATTTTATACAAATCTATTACTGAGTATTCAGGAAGACTTGTATTGTCTTTTATTTTTACTGTTGATATTTTATAGAAATCCTAACCTATTAATTTATGCCTGTGTGAAATTATAAAGATAAATAAACCACGAGAATACAAGTGAGAGACATTATTTTTTTAAATGTTTTACTTATTTTTGAGAGAGAGAACATGAGCAGGGAGGGGCAGAGAAAGGGGGATGGAGGATCCGAAGCAGGCTCTGGGCTGACAGCATGACAGCATCAAATCAGATGTGGGACTCAAACCATTGAACCATGAACTCATGACCAGAGCCAAAGTCAGAGGCTCACCAGGCTAAGCCACCCAGGTGCCCCCAAGTGAGAGACATTTAATGACAAGCAAGGATCAGACATATTCTTGTATAATCACTGTGCAATAATAAGTATATAATAGAAGGTACTATGGCTCCCTCTCTTTCTGGATAGGTAGATGGATGGATAGATCTATATAAAGCATCAGTAATATTGGTGAATGACTAACATATCTCCTGACCTGCATCACAAACATCAACACAGATAAATATACAGATACAGATATATATACATATTTATCTATATTTATATCCATATCTATACCTATCTACTATCGTCTATTATCTATCTGTCTATCTATCTATCTACCTATCTATCTATCTATCTATCTATCTAAAGTAGTGATGTTGCTGATGCAAGTGAGGCGGTGTGTTAGACATTCACCAAATATTACTGACTCTATCTTCTTTGGTTTCTAATTTTTTAAAATAATATTCATTTTATTTTTGAGAGAGAGAGACAGAGCATGAATTGGAGAGGGGTAGAGAGAGATAGAGAGGGAAGGAGACACAGACTTTGAAGCAGGCTCCAGGCTCCAAGCTGTGAACACAAAACCCAGTGCAGGGTCAAACCCATGAACTGTGAGATCATGACCTGAGCTGAAGTCAGACATTTAACCAACTAAGCCACCCAGGTGCCCTACTGACTCTGTCTAATAAGCATTCATTAGAATTGCCTGTCTGTATGATTGGGTTGGGACACATGACGATTTCTGTTTACTGAGCTGTAAGCAGAAGTGATATTCATCACCTTCGAGTTAGAGTACTTAATTGCTTATATAGAATTCTTGCTCCTGCTCTTTCCCTCTGGTAGTGAACTGACAATAATCACAGCGGTTACTGCTCTGACAGACCATGTCTCCTAATGACTACAATGAACAGACTCTCCCAAGTAACCAAGGGTGGATATGTGATATGAGTATGAGCATGAACAAAAACCAAAACTTCTGACTGCAAGTATTATTTGTTGCTGTTACATAATCAAGTCTAACCTGAATGATTTAGGAGGGCAAGATGTGGATCATTGAGGGCTACTAGACCAAAGAAGAGGCAAGAGTCAGCGAGGGCATGACTGCCTGCAGCACACTTAACTAACTTCAAAAATATTATTCAACATTCCTGAAATGTATATAAAGGCTAAACAGATACACAAACATAGTTAAGTTAGAGGTGACTGAAGTAAACACTTTGTTCAATTGTCATATGAAGACGGACATGTGAGAAACAGATTCATAATTCTAGAGTCACAGGTATAGAGCCACTTAATTGGACAAATGGTAAAAGGAGATCAAAACCAAACTTATTGTTAACTGACTTGTCAATGGGTTTTAGCAGATAAGTTCTACCTTTTATTAAAAGTCATTTAAAATCTTCTATTTGTGGTAATAAAGTTAAAAATATTTTAAAGTGATCATATTATTATCACATATTCATATTAAAACTTATAGCACTGACATTTCTTTAAAGAAAAATATACCATCGTGCCAAACAGAGTTTCAATTTTTTAACTTTCACTGATGGTAATATCCTTCTACATTACTTTATAAGAAACACAATTTGCTTATACATTAGCAGAATGACAATGTGATGAATAAAATTAAATATGTGAAAAGGTTCACTATGTAATTTTAAATGATATTGATCTAAAACAGCTGCTGTAGTAAAATAATTCAAGCTCAATTTTTATCCATATGTGTAGAGTTGGTATATCTACAGAATCAAAGTATAATGTTTAAAACAATTACTATTCCTACCCAACCTATTTATGTCTTCTAAAAAGAATATGTCAATTATCTTTACTTCTTTTCCTTCAGTTTCCATATCCACTTCATCTGTAAGTCCTATCAGATCTACTTGAAATATATCCTGACTCTCACTTCTTACTACTCTTGCCCCCACTGACTTTAGAACACACCGTCTCTTCACCTGGACAATTGTAACTGCCTCCAAACATTGTTGCTTCCTATTTTTCTTAGATTAGTCATAATCATCATAAACTTCCTCTGCCTAAAGTTCTCAAGGACTTTCCACTGATTTTAAAATAGAGTAAAAAAATGGTTACCATAGGTTACAAAATCCTACATCATGCAGATCGTGTTTTCTCCTGACTTCTTTCTTGTTCCATGAGTATTCTCCTTTTCTATGTTTCAGCCCAGCTAGCCTTCCTTCCAGCAGATTCATTAAACCATCCAATATCTGCTTTAGTTCCTCACCATAACTTATCTATGTAAAATTCTCTTAACCAAAATCTTTACATTGATATCTCATTTATCTTTGTGACATGTGTTCAAATCTCTCTTCCTTAAACATGCCATTTCTGACCATCCTTTGTAAACCATTCTCTCCTCCTCCATATCTTTATTTTTCATTAATATTTTTTTATTGCTATTGTTAACACTTGTTGCTACCCATTTTTTTTTCTTCAGAGAGAGAGAGAAGGAGAGAGAGTGATGAGTGCATAAGTGGGGAGAAGGGCAGAGGGAGAGAGAGAGATCAGCGTAAGCAGACTCCGTACTCAGCATGGAGCTCATTGCAGGGCTCTATCCCATGAGCCAGGCATCATGACATGAGATGAAAACGAGAGTAGGACACTCAACCAACTGAGCTACCCAGATGCCCCTTTACCTATTTAAAATCATCTTAATTCTTTACTTGTTTTAGTCTACCCTTTCCTGAACATATCACTCTATGGAAATGATGGACTTGTCATCTGTGAATCTCCTACAGCTTGAATGAATGAATGAGAGGATAAATGAAAAAAATGTTGAAATTAAATATAAATAACCAAATAGGTATTCAGTGCTGGTTTGGCTATATGTCGTTTGTCAATTTTTCAACAAATTTTATTTATCTTTTTTTCTGTACATTTTTACTTTTGAGTGGTTGGCATTATATTAAAATACTAAGATGTGAGAAAGAAAATTGGCCTAAACTGGTCCTGAGACAGGAAGTTGGAGGTTGTTTTAATTTATAACTCCTAAGAAGTAAAAATATTCTTGATAAAATGTTTAAGCAACATTTAGCAGAATTTAATCAAATTAGTAATCTCATTTGGGAGGCAACAATATACAATATTGAAATCTCTTCAATAAATGACATTGGGAAGATGCGACAGTTACATGTAAAAGAATGAAACTGGACCACTTTCTTACACCATACACAAAAATAAACTCAAAATGAATTGAAGACCTAGATGTGAGACCTGAAACCATAAAACTACTAAAAGAATATACAGGTAGTAATATCTTGGACATTGGTCTTAGCACATTATTCATGGATATGTCTCTTCAGGCAAGGGAAACAAAAGCAAAAATAAACTATTGGGACTAAATCAAAATTAAAAGTTTCTGCACAGCAATGGAGCCATCAACAAAATAAAAAGGTAACCTACTGAATGGGGGAAGATATTTGCAAATTTCATATCTGATAAGGAGTTGATATCCAAATATATAAAGAACTTATACAACGTCAAAAAAACCTACAAATAATCTGAATAAAATGGAGAGAGGACCTGAATAGACATTCTTCCAAAGAAGACACAAAGATGGCCAACAGACACATGAAAAGATGTTCAACATCAGTAATCATCAGGGAAATGCAAATCAGAACCACAATGAGACATCACCCCATACCTGTCAGAATGGCTAATATTAAAAAAAAAACAAGAAATGACATGTTGGCAGGAATGGAGAAAAAAGGGAACCTCATGCCCTGTTGGTGGGAACATAAAATGGTATAGCCATTGTGGAAAACAGTATAGAGGTTCCCCCCCAAAAAAATTAAAGCTAGAAATACAATATGATAAAGTGCTTCTACTCTGGGTATTTACCCGAAGAAAATGAAAACAGTAACTTGAAAAAATATATGTGCCTCTATGTTTATTGCAGCATTATGTACAATAATTAAAATATGGAAGCAATGCAAGTGTCTATAAACAGATGAATGGAGAAAAAGATGTGACCACACCATACACACACTGGATACTACTCAGCCATATACAACACACACACACACACACACACACACACACACACACACACACACATACACGAAGAGATCTTGCCATTTGTCCAACATGGGTAAATCTAGAGGGTATCATATTAAGTGCAGTAAGACAGAGAAAGAAAAATACATACAATTTTTACTTATTTATGGAATCTAAAAAGAAAGCAAACTAAACCAATCAAACAGAAACAGATACATAAATACAGAGAATAAACTGGTGGCTGCCAGAGGGGAGAAGCATGAGGGGGACAGACCAATTAGGTGAAGGAGACTAACAGGTACAAACTTCCAGTTGTAAAATAAGTTATGGAAATAAAAAATACAGCATAGAGAATACAGTCAATCAACTGTAATAATATTGACTGGTGACGATGGTGACTACACCGACTGTGGTGAGCACTGAGTAATATAAAGAATTGTTGAATCACTATGTTGCACACCTGGAACTAATATAACATTATATGTCAACTATATTTCAATAAAAAATAAATAGGAGGCTTGTTTAAAAAATTCTGTTTAGTAAGTTTGAGTAACATATCCTCCCATAAATTACTGGCCTTGGATCATCCCTGTGATAAATTAATTAACTTTAGCAAAATGTGTCTTTTTTTGTATCACCATTTTTCTTCATTTAGTCCAAGAAAAATCTTTGCATTACTTTTTCTGAGATTACTTTTAGCTTTTGGATGAAGTTTGAAATAAATCTTGAACATATGATTATAATCAATTGCTTTAAGAGTTTCCTGTTATAGATTTATGAGGTATTATTTCTGACACTCCAAATAATTTAGATTCCACAATAAAAAAAATACTGTCAATGATGTAAATTTGCCCTGAGTTCATCCTAGAGCAATAAAAATGTTACCCTCCTATAAGCTTTTGTATGGACCATACACTGTTTTATAGTTTCCATAGTTTTGCTCACCCAGTTCCCTAGACCTAGATGGATTTTCTGGTCCCACTTTTGCATGGTTAGGACATCCTTAGTCTCAAAGGCACAGTCTAAGACCTATGACTTCCAAGAGACCTCCTTTAAATCTGATAGAAATATTTGATTTTCGACGATGGCAATTCATAATGCTTAGACAGCTTATGCAAGTATGTGAATATTTTAGCTTTTTAAGTCTTTACAAGATTGGTAGGTGACAAAAGCTAAGGATTCTAAACATACTATTATTCTGCCCCAGATGCTAATAGCATCCCCATAGAGAAACTGAGACAAATATCACATCTTTTTTAAAATTTCTGTTGCCCTTAATTGATCCTGTTTCCACCTCCAGTGTCCCTTGAGGTACATATTCCAATCCTTCTACTGTATTAAAGATTCCTTGACTGACTCCTGAATTTATGACTGATTCATCCTTATCTTCCCTACAAGGCAAGTGTTCAATGAATGTCTTTTTTGAAAAAGTAGATGATTATATGTATTTTAATGTGTTCCATTAGCCATAGAACATTTATATTTGTTAACTAATCTTTAAAAAATAGTTAATCGTAGACATTTCAGGTATGCTAAATTAGAGTTCTGCTCCATGGGATAAAAGCAGAGAAGTTATTTTTAGAGAGATGGGGAAAGATGATGACCATCTGGAGCACTATAAATAGAGACATTTCCAGGTAGGTGCAATGTCCCCTTTTCAATCTCTATACTTGTCCAGTAAAATTCTCATAACTATTCCCAACAAAATAGGAAAAAAGGAAATATGTTTGATCAAAATTATTGTTACACTTCCTTATTGCACACAGCATATTTCTTTGTTTTCTAAATAGAATACAAAATAAGTAAACAGATATGTTAGCCAATTCAGATGTCATACTGAAGTTATTCTTATTTGACTTCTCTTTTTTTAAGTAACTAATAATGTAAACTTGGAATGATTAAAACAATTTGTTTTGTTTTCTAAATAGAACACAAAATAAGTAAACAGGTATGTTAGCCAATTCAGGTGTCAAACTGAAGTTATTCTTACTTGACTCTTTCCTCTTTTTTTAAGTAACTGATAATGTAAACTTGGAATGATTAACACTATTTGTTTTTATTTTTTATGTTTACTTATTAATTTTGAGGGGGAGAGAGTGGAGGGGAGGAGCAGAGAGAGAGAGAGAGCTGTCAGTGCAGAACCCTACATAGGGCTCAAACTCACAAACTGTGAGATCAAGACCTGAGCTGGTCAAGAGTTGGATGCTCAACCATCTAAGCCACCCAGACACCCCAGAGTGATTAAGAAATTAAAATAACTCCATGGCCCTGAAATTTACAGGAAATCAATTCTGAAGTCTTCCAGAAATACTATGAGGCTTTAATTTGATGCCATCCTAATGAATTTAGACAAGGGGTGTTTCAGGACTCTCTGGAATAGCTCCTTTTGATGATGGACAGTTCACTTTCTGTCCAAGGGAAGAAACAAGCTCTAAATGATAATTAATAGAACACATTCATTGTTTTTAATGGCGCTGATCCTCTCACACAGAAGTGAAGGTGAGCTTTGCTCTCTGCAAAATATTCTGCTCTTATCTGCAAGTTTGCCAGCAAATCCATGGGATACCATACAGAGCCCCAGAGTAGGGGACTGTGCAGTGGCACTTTATGTTAATAGCACTCTTTATGTTCATGTTATGCTAATTAAGCCAGTAGAGCAATCTGATGCAATGATGGTACTTAAACTAAGCTTTCTAACAACAATACTAGGCCTCAAAGGGCACATGTTAGTGTCCTGCCAATGTGTTTAATCCCTGCCTAGAGAAGTTAAAGGTTAGGTTACAATGTGCCAGTAAGTGCTACAAAGTAGGAAGCTTGAATTAAACTCAATTCTAGTCTCTCTAATAAAGTCCTTATAAAAGTTCGCGACTTGACTTTCATTATCAAGTATTTTGCATATATTAAATATGCTCATGTCTGCCTCCATTGATCCCAATTCTCTAATTTATAGGTGTGTGCATATAGCTGAGTCTCAGAGTAAGCTTCGATCCTATACTAAATTTATCCCCAAGAACACACAGTTTTTAATCTGAGACTCATAGAAAGGTTTAGAGTGAATCTTTACAAACTCGTCCTCTTTAGCACAGTGTCATGATTCAAAACTATCTTTCCAAGTTTCCTTGCATTTGTGAAAACATCCTGTAATATGGTCCTCAAAGCAGAGGGTTGCCAAAGTGGGTCCAAGCTGGTGGGGGACCCAAGATCCATATTTTTGAAACATTCACATGCCCCTTTCATAAGTACAACTGTTCTCATGAAATGACACATTCACATATTCCTCCTTTTTTTCCTTCCCTCCCCTTTTCCTCTTGTTCTGCTACTTGCTTTATGGGTTCTAGATAAGACAAGTTTTATTGTTGGCCTTTTCTTTTCCATTTCTTTTCTCTCGTCATTCAGTTGACATCCCCTTTCCACCAACAGCTGAATCTGCCAAGGCTGCCATTTCCCTAAAAACAACCCCATTTTTAGTGCAGTGTTCTCACATGGTATAGATATTCTGCAGAACAAAATGGATTTTTTTTGTTAACCTCAGTTTTTAAACAGGAAGGCTAGCTACACTGAAACATTCTCAAATTACAGACCGTGAGACATGAAACTGGCAGGGTAAAAATAAATGAAGCGCGATTATAATTGTGATTTAAAATTATTTTTAATTTACTCAATTATGCTTTCCTATTTTCCTAAACTTCAGCTACAATTCATCTCCATTTCCTTAAAGCGATTGTGTTTATCAGTTCCACTAGGTCAGCTTTGTGTTTAATAGACCTTGTTTGGAATCACAAAGACAGTCGCTGGAATTGCATCCTGTGAAATAGAAGATGCTTAACCTCGGAGCCTCATTCTCTTCAGTACAATAATTTGTGGGCAAACTACCAAAAGCACAATAAGGGTGTCAAAGTCCAACCCCAAGGAATGAACAGCAGGGAAATGAGCCCTCCTACATAGAAACTTCAGGGCAGTCAGGAAGATTTCTGCATCCCACAGCATATTTAATCATTGTAAATAGTCTTTAAAACACTGCCAGCATCTCTCCATAACTTGTCTGTGCACTGTTTCCCTTGCTTTTTGATTTTCCATCCAGAATGAAGGAAATATTTTATCTCTTTCCCTTTCCCTTGCGTTTCTAAAACCAGACACATACTGTAAGTATACAGCTTCTGGGAAGCAATTAGAGTTAATGGGATTAAAAATCTAATCACACTACTGCTCTTGGCTTGTATCTGCAGAACAGCATAGTAAAGCCTAGCATTGCAAAGCACAAAAATGAATTATTACACCGGTCTGGGGAAGGTCTCCCTAGTCCTTGTTCTATCCGGCTTTCTCCAGGGGCAACTTTCATGGTCTGATCAGAGAAAATGGCTCAGATTTATTTCTTACAACAGGGACATTTGCACTTTCTTGCTTTTAAATTGGTTTTGATATATGTTAAAGACGATAGTGAGACAAGAAACGGGTGCAACCAGCACAAAAATACATTAAAAAAGAGCTTCCAAAGTAAAGACAATCACCAGAGGCTCCCTGTTTTCTTTTGGGAATGTCTCTACTTTAAGAAGTTGAAAGAAACAGATGTTCCTGCCAAAGCATTACGGAAAGTGGCACAGTCACTGTAAAAGGCAAAGGGTGTGCTAGAATCTTCCTGACCCTCTGTGACAAAGAGCTGACTGGAATAGATATCCTCAAAAATACTTTTTGCCATTGAAATTCCACGAGCATTTGATGGAATGAAAGGCTGGTAATACATTTATTGTGAAGATAATTTAATTTTTGAGATACCAGGAGAAGAAGATACACACTGAAAGAGAAAGATATGACACGAAGCATTACACCATAGAAAGATGTATGGCTTACTCCCAATGTTCTTCGATCCAATAAAATAAAAATTGGGAATAATAACAATAGTAATAGTAACACCATTCTAACACTTATTGAGCACCTCCAACTGCATGGCACTATCCTGAGCATTTTCTATATTTTCTCATTTAATTTCACAACTCTATGAGTCAGCAGCTATTAATTTTGTTAATTATGTCTTTAACATTAAATTAATTTTGTCTTTAATTTTGACTTTACTTTTTATGTTTATTGTTATTATTATCATTATTTTATGCAGAGAGAAATTAAGGCATGAAATTATTTAGTAATTCACCAAGGAAACACTCCAGTGCTGGGGTTAGGACTAGAATGTAGGCAGTATGGCTCTAGACTTCAGCTGTTAACTACTATGTATAAGTGACAATATTTGCTTAAAAATCACCAGTCTGATTTTGTTCCTATGGGGAGAACTCCTGAATGCCCTTCATAATCAGTTAAAAATCTATTCACAAAGAAAAATAATATCTGCCCTCGGCTTCTCTTTATACTAAATCCGACTTCCTTGTGCCACTGAGTCACCTTAGTTATTGCTGTATATACATCTGTTGATACGATTTCTCAAGCAATTTTAATGACCACCCCCTACAACTCTCTGGTGTGCATCTAGCCACCTTACCCATAGTCAGCAGGTCTTGTCCGTCAGTGCAATCCTGGGAACACCCAGACAACTGAAATTCATCATTACTTTAATCTCCGAAGAACACAGTTTGCAAAGTCTCTCTTATTTCAAGGGCAAATATAAACAACTCTTAGATTCCAAGATCACCAATCACATTGGATTCTTAAGATTTTTCCCTCTTCATTAGTTTGCAATTATATTCAACTATCATCAACACTCAGCGAGTAGCTAGCAATCACATCCAGAGAATGATGTATCAGAAGAACTTCCTAAGAGCTTCAAAAGGAAATGAGGTGTATGTAATGCAGACTTTTTAAAATTGTACCCATATCTTATATGAGGTTAGGTTTATAAAGTCAATGATTAATATGGAAATCAGCTAACAAAAAATATTCCAAAAGAGAACCCAAATCACTCATATAGATTTGTCTATATGGTTTGTTTAAAACAGAGATCTCTTGATAGGGTCTACATATTTATCATTTTCTCCATGCAGGAATAGACTACAATTTTTCTGCTAAGCATAAGATTCAACACTTAACTTCATTTAGAAATCATAGTATGTTAAAAAAAAAAAAAAGCTGTACCTACTTCCTCATCCTTGCAAACTGTGTAAATTTTGGGAGGAAGAGCTTTCAACATTTTTTCCCTTGTTCAACTTTAATAAAGAATGACTTTTCCAAATTGACAATTTTATTAAGGACATAAAATGTTAGTATCTTTTGAACATCATTAAGGGAAATCCCCAAATAAAGGGAAAAAATCAACAATAAGCATGGTACTAAAAAAAAATGAAAATATATGTGATTAATGATATCTTTGTCAAATATTATACAATATTCCTGCACAGAGCTTTTAAAGTTGGGTGACATTGTATATAAACTTTGTGATAAAGTGAATTGCAAAATGCTTCATGTGCAAAGACTGTGAATTACCTATTCAATTCTACTCTAATCTTCTTTTTCTTAATTAACAGAATTCCAATTTCTAAAGAGAAACAGTATAACTGGATTCAAAATAAGTAAACATTTGCTGGTCTGCTATGCAGCCAGAGCTGGTCATGTGATGCATTTCTGGTCATTGTGATGAAGCGGAAGTCAATAGGAGAATCTTCTAGGGAAGCTCTTTTAAAATGTGATGGATCTGTTCGTATATATTCTGCCCTTGACCTTTCCCTTTCTTGCTGCAGTGTCATAAGACACATAGAGCAGCCATCTTGAAACCATGAAACAACGTATGAGAACAAAAGCTGCCTGGTAAGGATGCTGTCTGTAAAGAGAAGGAAGCTGGGTATCTGATAACTATCTACCTTAGATTTCTTTTTTATGTGGAAACACACACACACACAAAACAGAAAAACCCAAAACAACGAGTACGTTTAAATCACTTTTTTGGGGTGCCTGGGTGGCTCAGTCAGTTAAGCGTCTGACTTCGGCTCGGGTCATGATCTCACGGTTTGTGGGTTCAAGCCCTGCGACGGTTCTGTGTTGACAGCTAGCTCAGAGCCTGAAGCCTGCTTCTGATTCTGTGTCTTCCTCTCTTTCTGACCCTCCCCTGCTCACGCTGTCTCTCTCTCTCAAAAAGTAAATAAAACATTAAACAATTATTTAAAAAAATAAACCACTCTTTTTAGGCTCTCTTGGGATTTGTTACTTGGATCTGAATGAAATCTACAACTGACATAAATTCTATGAAACAAAGATTACAAATACACACACACACACACACACACACACACACACACACACCCTTCCACAATGCAGGCAGTCCTTGCTTTACACCGTCTCAATGAGAATATATTTTAGTTATTATAATTTAAATGCTCAGAAATGTTTCACAATATTGAAAGTGCAATGGATAAGATCCTGGAAGCTCATTTTGATTTCCTGCTTAGAGAAATGAGGATGACAATTTACTAAAGCATAGAGGATCATCACATATCATTTTATATTGATATGAAGAAGGCAATCACTACTCAAACCCTTCTTGATAGGTTTTTAATCTTTCTGTCTCCATGAATTTGCCTTTTCTGGACATTTTATGTAAGTAGAACTGTACAATGTGTGGTATCTTATGTGTGCCTTCTTTCATTTAGCATAATGGTTTTGAGTGATCTACGTTGTAGCATGTATCAGTAATTCATTGATATTTTTTGTGCCAATTAATTGTTCCATTGTGTGCATGTACCATATTTGTCTTTCAATTTACTAACTGATAGACATCTTTTGTTTCCAATTTTTGACTTTTGTGAATAATTCCACTAAGGATGTGTGTGTTTTAATAAATTTTACAAAGATATAAACATTTCAATTCTTAATATATTTTAGAAAAAAAATTAACATTTATTTTTGAGAAACAGAGAGAGAGAGAGAGAAAGAGAGAACAGGAGTTGGGGAGGAGCAGGGAGAGAGGAAGGCACAGAATTTGAAGCAGGCTCCAGACAATGAGCTGTCAGCACAGAGCCCGAAGCAGGGCTCAAACTCATGGTCCATGAGATCATGACCTGAGCCAGAGTTGGACGCTTAACTGACTGAGCTACCCAGGTACCCCTTAATTCTCAATATTTCTAATGTTTTAAATAATGGTTTACTAAACACACATATATATTATTAATTTTAAATTTCCACATACATTTATAATTGATAGCAGAAGAGTATTTAATATTTTGACAAGAATTTTATAGATCATGGTACATATTAAAATTTTCCCATTGATCATTAAGATTGATTTGTACATTTAACTTGAATGGTCTTTTTTGTGGCCCCACACTACACTGAAAGTGAGGTCTGCACACACATATACACACAGATTAATAGGGTTGTACAATATATTAGTTGTCTAGGATTATGGTCTTATTAAGCATTTTTCTAAACTTAATATTTTATTATTTTTATTATTAAAAACATAAAATACAAAAATAAATTATGTGAGGGAAATTCTTATATATGAAGAGATATCATAATGCTTTTATACATATCAGCATTTTTTTTTTACAAATAGTATATTGTCAAATTAGTTTCCACATAACACTCAGTGCTCATCCCCACAAGTGCCCTCCTCCATGCCCATCCCTCCTCCTCCCCACATCCATCAGTCCTCAGTTTTTGTCAGCATTCAAGAGTCTCTCATGGTTTGCCTCTCTCCCTTTCCCCCACCATTTCCCTCCTTCTTCTCCCCCTTGTACCTCCGTCAAGTTCCTCCTAATCCTCCTATACGTGCAAACATATGGTATTTGTCCTTCTCTGCCTGACTTATTTTGCTCAGCATAACACCCTCAATGTCCATCCATGTGGCTACACATGGCCAGATTTCATTGTTTCTCATTGCCATGTAGTATTCCATGGTATAGATAAACCACATCTTCTTAATCCATTCATCTGTTGATGGACACTTAGGCTCTTTCCATGTTTTAGCTATTGTGGAGAGTGCTGCTATGAACATTGGGGTACATGTGCTCCTATGCATCAGCATTTCTGTATCCCTTGGGTAAATTCCTAGCAGTGCTATTGCTGGGTCATAGGGGAGTTCTATTGTTAGTTTCCTGAGGAACCTCTACACTGTTTTCCAGAGGGGCTGTACCAGTTTACATTCCCACCAACAGTGTAGGAGGGTGTCTGTTTCTCCACATCCTCGTCAGCATCTAGAGTTCTCTGATTGGCTCATTTTAGCCACTCTGACTGGTGTGAGGTGGTATCTCAGTGTGGTTTTGATTTGTATTTCCCTGATGAGGAGGGATACTGAGCATCGTTTCATGTGTCTGTTGGCCATCTGGATGTCCTCTTTGGAGAAGTGTCTGTTGATATCTTCTGCCCATTTCTTCATTGGGTTGTTTGTTTTTTGGGCGTGTAGTTTGGTGAGTTCCTTATAGATTCTGGATATTAATCCTTTATCTTACATATCAGCATTATTAAAATCATGTTTGTGTTTTAAAATAAATGAAGGCAGAATGAGAGAAAGAGCAACTGACTGACTTATGATCACCACGCAAGAATGAGGACAGAAGAAGGAAGGAAGGAAGGAAGGAAGGAAGGAAGGAAGGAAGGGAGGGAGGGAGGGAGGGAGGGAGGGAGGGAAGGGAAGGAAGGTGGATGTTAGAACGCTATAAAAATGCCCCATAGTAGAAATAAGCCATGTGTGGAATTAGGGTCTTTTTTTTTTTTTTTTTTTTAATTTGAGAGAGACAGAAGAGAGCACACAAGCTGGGGAAAGGGACAGAGGGTGAGAGAGGGAGAAGGAGAGAGAGAATCTTAAGCAGGCTCTGGGCTCAGTGTGGAGCCTGACATAGGGCTCAATCCCATGACCCTGGATTCATGACCTGAGCTGAAATCAAGAGTAGGATGTTCAACCAACTGAGCCACCCAGGTGACTCGGGATAAAGGTCTTTTGACGAGGTAGTACCCCAGAAGCAGTGATTCTGAGTGCTCACCCTCAGAACCTATACTGGTTTCAGAGCTAAAGGAACATGCTACTCACTTTCCAAAAGCAAGGCCAGACTAATAAAAATCTGAAAGTGACAATTGTAATCTGTTGTTGCTGCTTTAATTTGATCAAATACAAAAATCTAGACATGTTTATATGCCTGAGAACATTATCGGAGTACCCAGTAAAATTACATCTCCAAGGAATCTTCTAGATTCCTGCTGATACGGTACTGATTTTTTCTCGTGAAGAGACAATAGCCTTAGCCTAGGCTCTGCAAGTGGCAATCTGATGTACACTGTGCATTTGCCATTGAGAGTATGCAACACACATTACATCTGCATGACAGAATAGAACATTATAGTAATATGGGCTAAGGGTGTCCTTGCTGGGGGCAGACACAGGAAATCTTAAGAAACAAACTTAAAAAAAGTCCCTATAATATCATGCGTGTGTTGCTTGACATACTTTTATCAACATCTGCATAATAATAATGTTTGTGAAAATATTTCAACAATTTTAAAATTGAACCTGACGTTATCCATATATACATACAATATAACTGAGGAGCTATAATTAAATTAGAAACTTTCTTAATCATTTATTACTACAATCTACACTGAGCGTGAAGATAGTTGAGAGTACCAAATTATAGTCCTTTATGCCATTTGCTGAAACACTGCTATTGCCTAAAATTCACATTTTTATTTGAAACGAGACTCTAGAACCAAATTCATATAGTCTGAATAAAAACATGGTGAATTAGAATATAAATTGCTCTTTTACATCTTTAAATATGATGAACTGATCAAAGTTGCTATAGAGAAAACTAAACCTTTAGAAGACTAATAATAATTAATTATTTAAGAATTCATGTGGGAATATGAATATTAATCACCAAAGAGAATTGGTGTTCATGGTGATAAAAAGCTACTCTCTACATGTGGAGAGGTGTGAAATTTGTATAATTCTAGACATGTTTGCCCTAATTGCAAAAATCCCAGAAGAATGGATTTTATGTCTCCACAGGGTATTCCTTAAATCCATTACTTTATGAAGTTAAATGCTGTCATATAAAAACCTCAGCAGTTCAGGTAGTACCTAAATTAAAATTTGTTATGTGAATTTTGTTCATTTTAAAGAGAGTCAACATTAACAGTCTAAAGATGTTTGGTATGAAAGAGCTATAAAAGATTAAGAATTGGCAGGAAATAGAGACTTGGTAAATGGTTTAGCCTTCCGGTATAACAATGAATTAAAAACTGCAAATAATATTTAACTATTTTTGAAGATTAGGTCTTCATAAATTAGGTCTGGAAGCCCATATCCTTGACACTATAGTTCCTACTTCAGAAACCGCTTATGTCCAAAACTTCATTTTTTCAAGTCAGGGGCAAAAATGAACTAACTAGGAAGTTAACTTCTCACATCAGTCCATGGATATGAAAAATAGGTTTCATTTCAATTCTAGAGAACATAATCAGCCTGTTTTTATAGGTGACATTGTTTTGTAAAAGCTCTTTTTCAGACACCGGTGTCTCTCCTCCACATCTCTCTTTACGAAGAGGCAGAAAGACTAAGGATAACCTGGGGCTTGGCACAGTCTGAAGGCAGAGGTAGGAAAGGGGTAGATGTGGTCTTTCATTGTTGTGGTTCCCAGGGCCCGAGATGCAAGTGCTGGGATGACTCAGCTACAGCAGAATATCAGCTGCCCAGGCTTTCAAAAATACAGTTGGGGTGAGAATCTTTTTACAAATAACAATCCTTAGTAATGACCTCAATGACAACAAAGGCAGTGCCTTCCATCTCTTCAGTTTTTCAATCAATCCTTACAACAGTCTGAGAGGGTAGAAAGCATTCACTCCATTTTATAAATAATAATAACTGAACTCAAATATGTGCTGTGCTATTTAAAAATAAATTTTAAGGTTTATTTTTTTTATGTTTTATTTATTTCTAGGAGAGAGAGAGAGAGAGACAGAGTGAGCAGGGGAGGGTCAGAGAGAGGGAGTCACAGACTGAAACAGGCTCCAGGCTCTGAGCTGGCAGCCAGCACAGAGCCCGATGTGGGGCTTGAACCTAAGAACCGCGAGACCATGACCTAAGCAAAAGTCGTATGCGTAACTGACTAAGCCACCCAGGCATCCCTAATGTTTATTTTTGAGAGAGAGAGAGACAGAGTGTGAGTGGGGGAGGGACAGAGATGGACACACAATCCACAGCAGGCTCCAGGCTCTGAGCTGTCAGCACAGAGTCCAATGTAGGGCTTGAACCCATTCACTGGGAAATCACGACCTGAGCCAAAGTCGGATGCTTAACCGACTAAGCCACCAGATGCCTCTGTGCTGTGCTATTTTATCTGCATATATGGATGCCCACAATTTCTCCCTTTCTTATATAAGCATGACATTCCTTAAGAGGCCATTTAAGAGTCTATTTCACTTTCTCTCAGTGACTTGCATTTAGCAGTCAGATGCAAGCAGAAGTAAAGTTAGGCTAGTTCAGGCTTAGTCCTTCTGCTTTTAGTCTCTTGCAACCCAGTTGTCCTGTTGCTGGGAAGTCCAGGATGTCTTGCAAGAGAGATATCATGTGGAAAAGCAGGATAAGATATCACATGAGGGAAGGAATATGGAGAAGAGATGGACAAGCCATGTCACGGACGTGTGAGAGAGGACTTCTGGGACCCTCCAGCACAGCTCATCACCAGCTGAATGCAGCTGCATGAGTGATCCCAGGTGACATATGTGGAGTATAAGAACTGCCCAGCTAACCTTAGGACCATGAACAATGCTAAATCGTTTTATGCCATTAAGTTTTGGGGTAGTTTTGTTATGCAGAAATAGAAAACTGATAAATGTGCTTACACATTTGAAGATTCCTGTATTGATTCATTGAACCCACAGAAGCCAATGGAGCAGGCAATGTTACTGTCCTCATGTTATGGATGAGGAAACTGAAGTGCACAAAGATGAAATGGCTTTCCTAATGTCACACTGCCTAGGTGGTGGAGCCAGAGTCCAAAGTACAATCTTATGATCATGTCCTGCCTCTGTAAGAATAGTGAGAGGCTCGGGGATATGAAGTAGCTCACTGTGGGATCAGATGTCAAGTCTGTGTGTGCCAGAGTGTGGTCTTCTGGTGTGGGACAAGCAGTTTGGTGTAGCTGAAGCTTAGAGTTCATAAGTAAAATTTGCAGAAGATGAGAGCAGAAAGGTAGGTTAGTGCTACATTGTGAAAGGTCCACTCATCCTACTTTAACCTCTGGTCCAATGATTACTCACTCTTAGTCAGTAACAGAATTTTGCCCAATCCATGACAAATGACAAAAATGTCAAAAAGCATAATATATTCATATGTGACATATTCATTTTAACCCTCTTAGAGGGACTCTCCCTTCATTTGTAACAGTGTTCTTCATAATTAAAAAAATACACTTTATTTTGTAAAATAATGGAGAGAACAGAGTTGTAGTTGTTTTCTTAATGAAATGTCAAAATCTAGAAGCCACAACTACAGACAGGGAACTCCTAAAGGTAACGTAATTTTGTTAAACAATCAAGCTTAATTAATTAGGACATTATGAATGCTTACATATGCAGATATTTGTGCTTAAAATTGTTTGTGTAGTAATAATAATTCACAATGTTTGACTATCTTCCATTCTCTACTCTTTTCTTTTTTGTTTATTCATGCTTTTTTGGTACCAAAGAAATGAGAGCCAAAAAAATTAAAAAAATCTAAGCATCATTTTAGCTCCTCCTAGCATCACTGGTTATACCAAGAGTGCTGCTGAGTATATACAATTAATTGCTCATTTATTTCTCAAATGACTTTTTAAGAAGAGAGCTTTGTATTATCTACACATTTTGATAATTATTTATACCCCTGGTCTTTAAAATGATTGGACAGCTTCCTCCATATACAATAGGCAGATACACTATTACGGCTCTAAAACGCCTTAGGAAATCATTCCAAACTGAACTAAACAAAAAGAATGGTGGCAATAACCCTTTATTTCAGCACTCGGTTTTAATTTATGAAATTCAATGATGGGCAGTAATTTAGAGAAATTGCTTGTAGTGTAAAGCATGCTTTTTCTATCTTCAAATCAGTTGAAAAATATTTTAATACAATTTAGATTTTGTTCTACAATAGCTCCCTGTAATTATGCTTCCACTAATTAAGGCTTTTATAGTTTGGGTTTAATTCAGACCTCAACCTATTTTCTATCATTTTTTATGTGTGAGCTGTCAAAAGTAACAACTGTACTCTCATTTTTCCTTGTGTAAAAGTCAGAAACTACTCCCAAGACCTCACCACAATTAAATACACAAATGGAAAGGCAGATATTATAATGGGAAGCAAATTGGTTTTTGCCTCAGTGACAACAAGTACTTGAGATTCTATGAAGATTCCTCAAACAGCAAAACAACCAGGGAGGGCACTTCATTTGCTGAATAAACAAATACTACATGCAGATATTCTAATCAAGAACACTGCCAAATACTACCTTTGGCATTTGGCTTGCATTTCTAATTTAAACATTCAATGTGGAGTAATACCTGGAAATTTTAAGGGACTGCTAGCCATCACATTTGTAAACTATTTGTATTTAATTAACTTCCATTTTTGCTGATGACATAGCCTCTAATATCCAAATGTGAAGTCTGATGTTCAGTTTCTACAGCTTAAAAGACATTAAGTTGGAAAAGACGAGTAAAATGAAAAAGAAAAAAAAAAGCATGAATTTGAGACTGAGCCACCCAGATTTTTAAAGTATAAACGTTAGATGGAGTAATATTATAGTTTTAAGTACAGCGAAGAAACCACAGAAACGTCATTGTTAAAAACACAAGGCATGACACATATTTATATGAAATTCAATGAACTTTACATATGTTAGTGCATTGTTCCTGGAGCCAATCTTACAGAATCCTTGATTGATGACTTGGTCCTAGAATCATGGATATGCTTATACTATTTGTAGCAATGTTAATCATCCCTGCTGACAGAATAACTAACATGAACACAACTACAAATAAATTTAACCAATTGGAAACACGATTCATAAAATTTAACAACATTAAATGCAACATGGTACTGACATAGAGAAATGAAACCAAGGTAATGATAGAATGCCTGGAAACAAGTGAGAGAAAAGAAAAAAAAGCAAACCCCCTAAAGTTGTAATTGCTGAAGCTCACCTCATAGCTGCCATGAAAAAGACCAAAATGAAGCCAATCTTGAAATGTCAACCTTAATGGGTTATTTGCCACATGCAAGGTTCCTTGAATTCCTATAACACTATAAGTTACATTTCATGATTATTTTCCTCATTTAAGGATGAGAAAACAAAGCCAAAGGGAATTTAAGTAAGTTGGTTAAGTACATGGAGGTAGTGAAAGAAAGATAGATTTTGAACCAAAACAGTTTGATCCAAAGCCTGTAATCTCAAATCAATATATTCTATAAAATAATAATGCATTTCATAAGTGGAAATAAAGCGAACTGATAAGTCTTTGATTTGTTAATATCATGCTAGAGCGCATGCTAATAAATCTGTTTAACTCTCATCTAACTCTCTTGGAGGGTATAATTCTGTTTAACTAACAAAGGCCCAGGTGTTTTACACGCCTGCCTGTACAGTTAGAGGTTAATCTGCAAACAAAAAAACAAACAAAAAACAACTGATGAGGTATGATTTTAGAGGTGGAGGACTGGTAGAAAAGATAACTCTAAAAGTTTTACTTTTATACCCTGGCAGGAAAACCAGTTTTGTATTAAACAATCTTACCTTGGTATTTCTTTGCTTACTGGCTAAATAAAACTGCTTTTCAAATACTCTTGGAAACAGCTCTCTTGTTTCGTTGTTGGTTTCCTAACTAATTAATTAGATGAATCTTTGACATGTGATCACTATCCATTTTTCTTTTTCAATTTTTTTTCCAACTTTCTCTCGGCAGGTGAGATTATGGGAAGTTTGAAATAAAGAGGCATCATGGTGTGGTAGTGAAAATGTACAGATACCAGAATTAGAAAAACCTCAGAACAAGCACTGATAAGGCAAACCTGTAACCCCTCTGGGCCTCAATATTATTATCTATGAAAAGAGGATAATAATTCTTAGCACATAAGAATTATTGAAAGGATTATAAAGAATAACATTCCTGAGGTAACAAAACTGAGCCTGGCTCATCCTCTCTAAAATTCTTAGCTCCTTTCCTCTCACTTTTTAAAGCTGAGATAGTCAGATGAAATTTAGAATGTTTTGCCGCTACCCAAGGGTCTTTTAAACAGCACATTTAAATAAGCATTTGTTGGGAGGTGAGGGGGGGTAGATTTGAAAAAGATTTGAAAAGGCTATAAATAACAGAAAAGTAACCAAAATGAACATAAAGGTCAAAATTAAATAATATAAAAATAAAATGTCTTCCTCTTTCTGAAAATAAGATTTCATTTTCAAATATCTGAAGACATTTCATACCAAAGCAGAACAGCTCTGTAGTTTACATATGAAGTACCTAAATAAATGAGTTCATATTCCAAAATCATCTTCCAAAGGATTGCTTTCAAACTATGATGTGTCAAACACTATTTCAGATCTTGATGAAAGCATAATTTCTTCCCTTAGAAAATTTATAAAAGCTGCCCATAAGTCCCAGGTTAAGACTCTGTTTTAAAGGAACTATGAAAAATGAGGTGATAATCTTTGCCAAAAGTCAGAAATGCTTTAGATGTCACCTACTTTATAATTAAAATTAATGTGATATTGGTATTTGACATTTTGCTTTGTGATCTATCCATTCCTTATCTATATTTAGTGTTAGATTCTATTTTTAATAAAAAAAATAACTATGAAATATTTGAAACAGACCAAGGGAAACAGGCATTAGCATACCTGTCAGTGCTACAGATTCCATGGGGATATTGTGCTTTC
Organism: Proteles cristata cristata; assembly: GCA_017311185.1. Classification (NCBI taxonomy): domain Eukaryota; kingdom Metazoa; phylum Chordata; class Mammalia; order Carnivora; family Hyaenidae; genus Proteles; species Proteles cristata. Next base: position 112,319 of record JAESUZ010001224.1, on the reverse strand, counting down.
ATTTGGGGGGGCGGGGGTCGCTACTTTAAAACTTTATGTTTTAGATAAGTGACAGCACTGAATATTAAATTTTCCCATAGAGATCTAAACCTAAATTGTGTTCAGTGGAATCTGGTAATTGCTCTCTGAATATTGACCAATTTTGTAATTTTGTATGTATTTATAAATTAATTTAAGCACTTTTTATCTATTAATATGTTGTACTTTGAATTCTTCTTTGCACTGGTTATAACACCTTATCGATTTCTCTCTTTAATTAATGAGTTAAATAAAATCTTTGGCACATATTCCTTTTATATTTATATAAAAATCATGATTTTTACCCTTTCTGGAAAACCATCTCTTATCTATAAATCTATCTCGATATTTATGAGTTTTTATATTTATAAAATTTTCCCAAATCATTGGGCAAAGTGATTTTCTATGAAGATGGGCTTAACATATCACTCCTGTTTATCTGGTTATATTCAACTCCATGGACATGTAGAATCCTAAGTTAAAATAGGAGCCATTCAGGTTACACATAAAAACTCTGCTACAGTCAAAGTAATAAAGCATCACAGTGAAAGGAAAAGGAGATTCTCCTTGTCTAAGTGAACTATGGACAAGGATGAGCAAAACAGATGATCTGCTTGGTTAGTGGCCTAAGGACAGGTGATCTTAGAAGTTACATTAAAAAAATAAGGACAAGTCCTCATTTTCTTCAAAAAAAATTTTTTTTAAATGTTTAGTTTTGAGACAGAGAGAGAGAATGGGGGAGGGAGAGAGAGGGAGACACAGCTTCCGAAGCAGGTTCCAAGTTCTGTCAGCAGAGACCAATGTGGGGCTTGAACCCACAAACTATGAGATCAAAACCTGGGCTGAAGTGGATGGTCAACAGACTGAGTCGCCCAGGCCCCTCAGTCCACATTTTCAATTTAAAATTTTACTTAAACACACAGACCATTCTAAGTTTAACCACAATAATCAAGAAACTTTGTTTTTAGTTCAAGACTTTTTTTTTTAAAACTCCCACAAATATATTTATATCTAGAACACAAATATATTTAATAGCTCTAGAAATCATAATTACATTTTTATACCCTGTGAAAAAACACAGAATGAAGAGTTTCTCACTTGGAGGAGATGTGACAGAAATCTTAGATAACCAAAATTTATTATTATTTTTTTTAGTTATATTTTTTGAGAGAGAAAGAGCATGTGGGTGAGAGAACAGGGAAGGAGCAGAGAGAGAGAGAGAGAGAGAGAGAGAGAGAGAGAGAGAGAATCCTAAGAAGGCTTTGTGGGGCAGAGCCCGGCCTGGGGCTTAAACCTATGATCTGTAAGATTATAACCTGAGCTGAAATCAAGAGTCTAATGCTTACCTGACTGACCAACCAAGGTGCTTCAGAAGGCAGGCTTCCCTGACTGGGAATTGAACATGACTGCAGCGGTGAGAGAGATGAATCTTAACCACTAGATCATCAGGGACATCTAACCAAAGTTTAAACAGCTCCATTTATTTTAAGGTATTGTGGACCAAGGCAGCAAGTGAAATTCACTGGGTGGTGACAATGTTCACTGTGTTTCTGATTCCTCTGGGTACTTTGGTCATCCAATAGTTACATTAGTGGAGTGCTACAGAGGCTCTAGAACCTCTTACTTTTGGAGAACTTAGTCCCCTTCATAACAAACCTACTAAAATCCATCTGTATGTAAGTTGAGTTGGGTTACAGTTATCCTTCCAATATGTTACTCTTATAAACATTTAATTAGATATTTACAGATTTTGACTTCTTTAGATTTTTTCCTCAGCCAATTTTTATTTCAATCTCTTAGGACTTTTCATGGACTCTGAAAAGCTCTTAGATCCTAAACCATGTAAATAGAATAATTCTTAAAATATCATTTAATGGATTTCGAAATCCATGTCAGACTTAGAGTCCTATTTTTATGCTTTCTTAGAAACAACAACATTCATGGAATAAAAACAGAGCAAAACCACTTACCTTTTGCAAGTGGGAACTAGGGGGGAATGTGGAGCTGTTTGCTTTTGTCCGTCCAGCAGGCTGTCTAATTCCCTCACCTTGGATAATTGCTTTACTCCAAGTTATGGAAGGGAGTGGATGACTCAGATCCAAACACTCTTTTACCTCCTAGGGAAAATAACCTGAGCGTGCTGGAGGCCAGTGCCTTTGTTAGACTGAAAGTCCAGTATGAGTAAGAGGGAATATGATGAACATAATGATAGAAGCAGAGATGGGAGAGTTTACTGGATGAACCACAGGAGTCTTACTTCGGTGGCTTCTCCCACAACATGTCCAGGGAGCTACCTCAGGAGCCAGCAGCATTTGCATTTGAGTCACTCTGGTCTGATGACTCATTCTGTGTTCTCCCTGGCCAAGAGACATGCAATCAAATCTCAACTCTGCTACTTATTAGCTATTGGGTTCCATTCACTAATGTCTCTATGGCTTTATTTCTTACAAACTCAAAGGAGGATGATGATGATGAAAATAGCAACGCTTACGTCCTAGGGATTTTTGTGAAGATAATGGGAGTTAAAACATACCAATCACTTAGAAATATGTTTGGCATGTATTGAATAAGTGTTAATGTGTTATTCTTTTTTATTTTTACACATAGTTGACACACAATGTTTCATTAGTTTCAGATGTACAACGTAGTAATTTGGTAAGTTTATACATTATGTTGTACTCACCACAAGTGTAGCTACCACCTGTCTGGTTACATCACTATTACAGTATCACTGACTGTTTATGCTGTGTCTTTTATTCCCATGACTTATCCACTCACTAACTGGAAACCTGTATCTTCCTGTCTTCTTCACCCATTTTGCTCAGGTACCTATTCCCCTCCTTTCTGGTAACCATGTTTTTCTCTGTATTTATAGCTCTGGTTCTGTTTTTTTTTTTTCATTATTCATTTTTTTAGATTCCACTTATGAGTGGATTCAGATGGTATTTGTCTTTCTCAGCCTGACTTATTTCACTTTGCATAATACCCTGTACGTTCATCTATGTTGTCTCAAATGGCATGATCTCATCCTTTTTAATGCCTGCATAATATTCCTGTGTGTGTGTGTGTGTGTGTGTGTGTGTGTGTATTTATACCACATCTCCATTATTTATTCTTATATTAATGGACAGTTAGGTTGCTTCCATACCTTAGCTACTGTAGGTAATACTGCGGTAAACAAAATGTGCATATATTTTTTGAATTTGTGTTTCATTTACATTGGGTAAATAAGCAGTAGTCAAATTATTGGATGATATGGTATTTCTATTTTTAAATTTTTGAGGAGCATCCATACTATTTTCATAGTAGCTATCCCAATTTACATTCTCACGAAGAGTACATGAAAGTTCCTTTTTCTCCATATCCTTGCCAACACTCTTTATTTCTTATCATTTTGATTTTAGCCCATTCTCATTTGTGTAAGGTGATATCTCACTGTGGATTGATTTGCATTTCCCTGATGATGTCTGATGTTGAGCATCTTATTTACTGTGACTGTTGACTATCTGTAAGTCTTCTTTGGAAAAATGTCTATTTAGGTCCTCTGACCATTTTTCAATCAGATTGTTTTTTTTGATATTGACTTGTATAAGTTCTTTACATGGATATTAATCCCTTATAGAATATATCATTTGCAAATATCTTCCCCCATTTAGTACACTGTCTCTCTGTTCTGTTGATGGTTTCCTTTCCTGTGCAAAAACTTTTTATTTGATGTAGGCCTGATAGTTTATTTTTGCTTTGTTTCCCTTACTTTAGAAAGCATGTATAGTGTTAATATTATTCTTGATCCTAGTTATATAAATAAATACACGGTTTTCTTTAGCAAGTTTGAGTTAGGCTCCTGTAACTTGCAATTGATACAGCCATGATTATTAAAGGCTCCCCTTGGTCCTTCCTCTCAACTGTCACTCTCTCTCATGAAGGGTAACTGTTTATGAGAAAGAATGCAACATAGTGACCATCCCAGATTTCAGAATGGCCATGGTGCTGTCAGCTCTTGTCACTGGCCGAGACATGAAATGTTCTTTTTAAAAATTCCTAAATGGCCACCATAAATTGACTTCTCCCAGGTAACTTATAAATAGGAGATACAATTACTTGCTTTGAAGATCTGAACAAATACATAAACAGTCAATTGTTCTTTATTTTTCGAAGGATATATGGATGGATTAATGACAGCTTTTAAAAATACACGTACTTTAAATAAAATAATCATTAATAGTACCCATTGATATGAACTCAGAGAGAGAAAATAAAAGCACACTGAAATCAATAAACTGGAAGACTCCAGTAAAGAAAAATTTAAGGATTAAAATGTGGTTTAAAAAAATCATTGACATTCATGCCAACCTTAACTGTACCAATTATTCATTTTTTGGCTGGAAAAAAATTCAAAGGGCCAAAGAGAAAAGGCTGCCATTATCCATATTTCACTGCTCGTTATTTGCCATTTTACCCAATTATATGCATCAAAGCATTTAGTGTGTAAGGATTCTTGCTCAGGCATATTTCTAAACTGGAAATAATTGAACTGGACATGAAGTCAGACCCTATATGGAATAGGAGTTTGTACTCTAGAGGAAAATAACCTTGAGAGAAAAGCCCAGGCTAAAGATCAAGGCAATGACCCAGCTTATCTCTTGGAGTATCAGGAGAAGGGTGAAAAGAAAGACTCGATTAAAAGGCTTTCAAAAATTCTAATTTGAATTGCTTCCATATAGGACATACATCATTTTGATATGCCTGGGAAAGGCCAGTCATATGCTTTCCCTAGCCAGTCACTGTGACACAGGGCAACCACACATGTTTTTGGCCAGACTGAGTCACCTGCCCTACTCTAGAGGTAGGGTGGTATTCCACACACCTTAACATGAACTGAAACAGAAGGATGTTGTTTGCTATAAGAAGTCAAGCATATATAAGGACAGATGGTCACATGACAAAGACAACCTCTAAAGGCCCAATATTATAAAGAGTTAATATTTTTGCCTGACCCTATTAAGGTAGTAATATTTCCAAGTATGCTTTAAAGTGAGACTAAAAGAATCCTCTGATCAGAGCAAGGACAGAGGAAAAAGAGCAGAACCATTTCATGACAGTCTCCAACAAGAGTGTTTCACCTTTGAGTGCTCGATCTTTTAAATTTTTTATGCATTGAGTTACTATATTCAAAATTAAAAATAAATTACACATCATTTGAATTATCTTCCTTTTACTTTTTAAAATAAATTAGGTGAAATGATACAAATATATCTGAATTATATGATTAGTCCTATGGTAAAGATCTGTTGGTAGGTTTTTGTGACTTTTTCTCCTGTGAATCCTGAAAATATTTTCATTCTGAATAACAAAGAAAACCAACTTCTCACTGAAATATTTCAATTAAAAATATTTAATTTTTGTATTTCAAATTTGATACATGCATGATTTAAGTTAATTCATCATTCCTTAGAGATTATTCCTACTGATTCACATATATTTTGATGTTTTCATTATAACACAAGAGATGCCATTTGAAAATTTCAATTTAATTGTTAATATTTTGATGTTGTTAATTATTTTTAACACTTACGTCAGCAATTTGGTTGATGCTCTAGAGCCTAACATTCAAAACAGTCCCTCTTCAAGACATTTATTTTGCATTTAAAAAATACCTGACATTGATACTTTCTAATCTTTTCTAATGAGAGATTTTGAAAAGCAGAACTTTTCAATGAAAAGGCTTATTTTGAAAGTAATGATTTTAACATTTCTGTCCTTAGGAATTGTTTATCAGTACCAGTTTATGAAATGTGCATAATCACAATGGTCTTTAAATAATACATAGAATTTGATGCTCTGGCTAGGCTGCACAATATTTTTATGGAAATAGCATAAAGAACAATCTTAGACTTGGCAGCTTATTTGGGTTCTGGCTGTACCACTTACTAAGTCCATGTCCCTGGACTGACTACAACCGCAAAGAACCTCATGTTGCTTATATGTAAGATGGAAAGAATAATATCAGGCAACACATTTTTATGCCTGCTGAAGTTTCACGTAAAAGTAAAGTGAGACAATATCTGTGAAAGCATGTGTTATACCTTCAAGGTCTATACAAATTGAAGGCTATATTTTTCCAGGGATCTCTGCATGACCCCTGAAGTTATATTTGTCCTAGAATTCCAAAGTGCAACAGTGTCAAGAGGGTTTTTAAAGCCTGAACTGGGTCATGATGGTTTCACGTAGAATGGAAGTGGAAGGAAAAGGGATTTGGCTCTGCCATGCCTGTGGGGTTTCTGGCAACTTCAGAAGCGTCGATAAGGCATGGGTATGTGTAACAATTTTGTAGCAGCCAAAATTGTTGGTTGCCTCATTTGCTGACACAGATACAGCAAGCTCAGGAAGGGAGTGCATAGTGACTACTGAAGAGAATAAATATTTTTTTTTTTCTGGAAAATTTCAGAATTAACTAGGAGGAACTTGAAGGGTTAGAAACTCACAGAAAGAACAGAGAGTACAACCAGAGAAATATATTTTATTACTGTGCCTTTATTACACCTTTATCACAAGGCTAGTACCATATAATTAGTGGTCTTCTAGCAAAGATTGGTATGAAAAGCTGAAAATATTTGGCAAAATTCTCTGTTCAAAGAGAGACATGTAATTGACCTGAAATAAACTAAAGTGTTTTCTTTAGTTTCCCTTTTATAGAATGTTTGTTCTATTGATCCATTTATTTTTCAGATACTTTTTATATTGGGATATAAGATATGCATACATGAAATTTTTGAAAATACAGGCATAAAGAATAACATAAAAATCTCTCAAAAATCATAACAAAGACTCAGATAGGAATACTGTTAGTATTTTCATACTATTCTTTCTGGTCCATCTATTTTTCTACTAATCTGTACTTCTGTCATTTATCTGCCTATTGGCTTATTAATCAATTTTGCATAGCTAAAATATAATTTAGATGTGAATTTTTGATAATGACTTTCCTTCTTAAAGTATTATGTAATCATCATTTCCCAACATCATAGACTCATTTCCTGAAAAGAGTAGTTGCTGCTGCCACCAATTAGACATTTTGTAACACTTCACTTACATCAATAGATAGATCACTCAGACAGAAAGTCAATAAGGAGACACTGGCCTTAAATGACACACCAGACCAGATAAGCTTAGCATATACTTAAAGAATATTCCTTCCAAAAGCAACAAAATACACATTCTTCTCAAGTGCACATGGAATATTTTCTGAGATAGATCATATGTTAGGCCATGATAAATTTAAGAGAAATGAAAACATACTAAGCACATAGATAACCAAGATAGTATAAAGTTAGAAATTAATTACATGAAGAAAACTGGAAAATTCTCAAATATGTGGAGGGATATTAAACAATATGCTACTAAACAACCAATGAGTAAAAGAATAAATTAAAAGAGAAATAAAAAAATATCTTGAGACAAATTAAAATGGGTATATAACTTAACAAAATTTATAGGATGCAGCAAAAGCAGTTCTAAGAAGGAAGTTCATATTTAAAAATTCCTACCTCAAGAAACGAGATAGGCCTTGAGCTAACATTACACCCCAAAGAATAGAAAAATAAGAACATATGAATGCCAAAGATAGTAGAAAGAAATAAATAACAAAGATTAGAGCAGAAACAAATGAAATAGGGACCAAAAATACAATTCACCAGTGAAGGCATCCGGTCCTGGATTTTTGTTTGTTGGGAGAAAAGCTAGACTGTTATGGAATGTGACATAATCATGGGAGTGAAATATTTCATTTTTGCCATATTCTATTGCTTAGAAGCAAACCACAATTTCTGTATTTACTCAAGGGCTTGAATACTAGAAGGCAGAGATTTCTGCAAAAAAAAAAAAAAAGATATTAGGGAATCAATCTCATAGACAAGGAGATACCCAGGAATAAACCTAACCAAAGAGGTAAAAGATCTTTACTATGAAAACTACAGAACATTTATGAAAGATATTGAAGAGGACACAAAGAAATGGAAAAAATATAAAAATATTCCATGCTCACGGACTGGAATAATAAACACTGTTAAAATGTCTATACTACCCAAAGCAATCTAAACATTTAATACAATCTCCATCAAAATATCATCAGCATTTTTCACAGAGTTAGAACACACAATTCTAAAATTTGTATGGAACCACAAAAGACCCTGAAGAGCCAAAGCAATCCTGAGAAAGAAAAACAAAGCTAGAGGATCACAATTACAGATTTCAAGGTATATTATAAAGCTGTAGTCATCAATACAATATGGTACTGCATAAAAACAGACACATGGATCAGTGGAATAGAATAGAAAACCCAGAGAAGGGTCCACAACTATACAGTCAACTAATTTTCAACAAAGCAAGAAAGAATAGCCAATGGAAAAAATACAGTCTTGGGGTGCCTGGATGGCTCAGTTGGTTGAATGTCTGACTCCTCATTTCAGCTCAGGTTGTGATTTCAGGGTCATGTGATCAAGCCTTTCATCTCCATGCCGAGCAAGGGGCCTGTTTGGGATTCTCTCTCAATCTCTGTCTATCATTCTCACCCACTCACATACTCTCTCTAAAATTAAAGACAGTCTCTTCAACAACAAATGGTGTTGGGAATATTGGATTGCAAAACGCAGAAGAATGAAACTGGACCACTTTCTTACACCATATACAAGAATAAACTCAAAATGGATGAAAGACCTAATGTGAGACAGGAGACCATCAAAATCCTAGAGGAGAAAACAGGCAACGATCTCTCTGACATCAGTCAGAGCAACTTCTTACTAGACATGTCACTGGAGGCAAGGGAAACAAAAGCTAAAAGGAACTATTGTACTTTAAAAATAAAAACAGCTTCTGTACAGTGAAAGGAACAATGAACGAAACTAAAAGGCACCCCATGAAATGGGAGAACATATTTGCAAATGATATATCTGATAAAGGATTAGTATCCAAAATGTATAAAGAACTTATCGAACTCAACATCCAAAAAGACAAATAACCTAGTTAAAAAATGGGCAGAAGACATGAACAGTTTTCCAAAGAGGACATCCAGATGGCTAACAGACACATGAAAAGATGATCAACATCACTCATCATCAGGAAAATACAAATCAAAATTATGATGAGATACCACTTTACACCTGTCAGAATGGCTAAAATTAACAACACAAGAAACAACAGATATTGGTAAGGATGTGGAGAAATGGGAACATTTTTCCACTGTTGGTGGGAATGCAAACTGGTGTAGCCACTCTTCTGGAGAACAGTATGGCGGTTGCTCAAAAATATAAATACCTTATGATCCAGCAATTTCACTAACAGGTATTTATTCAAATGATACAGAATAAAGATTCAAAGGGGCTTATGCATTCCAATGTTTATAGTCACATTATCAATAATAACCAAACTATGGAGAGAGCCCAAATATTTGTCAACTGATGAATGTATAATGAATATGTGGTGCATATAAACACAATGAAATATCACTCAGGAAACAAAAAATAATGAAATCTGTCTATCTGCAATGGTGTGGATTGAGCTAAAGTATATTTTGTTAACTGAAATGGTCAGAGAAACACAAATACCATATAATTTCACTCATATGTGGAATTTAAGAAATAAAGCAAATGAAAAGGGAAAAAAAGAGAGAGGGGGGCAAATCATGAGAGACTCTTAAAGACAGAGAGAACAAACTGAGGGTTGATGGAGGGAAGTGTGTGGGGAATGACCTAGATGAGTGACGGGTATTAAAGAGGGCAAAGGTTAAGATGAGCCCTTGGTGGGGCGCCTGGGTGGCTTAGTCGGTTGAGTGTCCGACTTTCGCTTAGGTCATGATCTTGTGGTTCGTGGGTTCGAGCCCCGCGTCGGGCTCTGTGCTGACTGCCAGCTCAGAGCCTGGAGCCCGTTTCAGTCTGTGACTCCCTCTCTCTCTGACTCTCCCCTGCTCACCCTGTCTCTCTCTCTCTCTCTCTCTCTCCTAGAAATAAATAAAAATATTAAAAAAAAAAAAAAGATGAGCCCTGGGTGATGTACATAAGTGATGAATCACTGAGTTCTATGCCTTAAACCAATTTTTCACTGTATTTTCACAAACTAAAATTTAAATACAATTTGGAAAAAATAGAAACAAACAGAAATTGAAAAAATAAAATAAAAGTAGCAAGAGAAAAGAAAATAGTTATATACAAGGGAAATCTCATAAGGCTAATGGCTGATTTTTCAGCAGAAACATTGCAGGGCAGAAGGGACTAGCATGATATATTAAAAGTGCTGAAAGAAGAAGAAGAAGAAAAAAAAAACCCTGCAACTAAAAATACTCCATCCAACAGGGCTCTCATTCAGAATAGAAGAAGCGATAAAGAGCTTCCCAAATAAAAGTTAAAGGAACTCATCACCACTAAACCAGCTTTACAAGAGATGTTAAATGGGACTCTTTGGGTGGAAAGATAAGACTTAAGAAGGAGTAAGAAAAGCAGGAAGTACCAAAATAGTAAAACTAAGTATATTTATAAAAATCATTCAACAGATTCACACAATAAAATGATGTAAATTATGACACCATACATGTAAAACATGGTGGGGCCAGGGAAGAAGAGTGAAAATGTAGTGCTTCCTGAATTCGTTGAAACTTAAGAAAACATCAACTTAACATAGACAGCTATATACAAATCATAAGATGCTATGTGTAAACCCAATGGTAACCACAAATTAAAAAAAAATAGATATGCAAAAAAATAAATAAAATGGAATCCAAGTATATCACTACAGAAAATCAGCAATGAGGGGCCCCTGGGGGGCTTAGTTGGTTAAGCGTCCGACTTTCGCTTAGGTCATGATCTCGCGGTTCGTGGATTCGAGCCCCGCATTGGGCTCTGTGCTCTCAGCTAGCTCAGAGCCTGGAGCCTGTTTCAGATTCTGTGTCTCCCTCTCTCTCTGACCCTCCCCTGCTCGTGCTGTCTCTCTCTCCTAGAAATAAATAAAAACACTGGAAAGAAAAAGAAAAGAAAAGAAAATCAGCAATGAGAGAGGAGAACAAGAAACAAGAGAGTTGAACTACAGAAATAACCATAAAACAAGTAACAAAATGGTAATAAGTACATATCTGTCAACGATTATTTTGAATGTAAATGGACTAAATACTCCAATGAAAAGAGAGGCTGTGATAGAATGGATAAAAAGCAAGACCCCTGTGTATGCTGCCTACAAGAGACTCATTTCAGACTAGAATCACATGCAGATTGAAAGGAAAGGTATGGAAATGCATTTATCGTGATAATGGAAGTGAACTGAAAGCTGGGGTAGCAATACTTGTATTGAACAAAATAAACTTTGAAACACAGACTGTAAAAAGAGACAAAGAAAAACACTAAAATCATAAAGGGAACAATCCAACAAGAAGATATAACAAATGTACCCAAATATATAAAGTGGCATAAAGCAACGTAAAGGAAGTAATATAGTAATACAATAATAGTAGGGGACTTTAACGCTCCATTTACATCAATAGATCATCCAAACAGAATTAACAAGTAAATAGTGGTTTTGAATGACACATTAGACCAGATGAATCTAAAGCTATATTCTAAACATTCCATTCTAAAACAATGGAATACACATTTTTTTCAAGTGCACATGGACCTATCTCCAGAATAGATCAGATGTTAGGCCACAAAAGAAGTCTCAGCAAAATAAAAAATACTACAGTCATACAATGCATCATTTCTGACCACAATGCTATGAAATTAGAAATCAACCACAGAAAAAAACTACAGCTTTTTCTGAAAAAAAAAAAAAAACAAAAACAAAAAACAAAAACAAAAACAAAATCAAAAAAACCCACATAGATACATGGAGGTTAAATAACATGCTACTAAACAATGAATGAGTCAACTAAGAAATCAAAGAAGAAATCAAAAACTACATGGAGATAAATGAAAATGAAATTAGAACAGTCTAAAATCTTTGGGATGCAGGAAAAGTAGTTTTAAGTAGGAAGTTTATAGCAATACAGGCATACTTCAAGAAGCAAGAAAAATCTCAAATAAACAATTTAAGCAACACTTAAAGGACCCAGAAAAAAGATCAGTGAAGATTCCAAACCAGTAGAATGAAGGAAATAAGAAAGATTAGGGCATAAACAAAATGGAAACAAGCAAACAAAACGAATAGATAAATGAAACTAGGAACTGATTCTTTGAAAAGATCAACAAAACTGATAAACCTTTAGCCAGGCTCATGAAAATAAAAACGAGAAAGAGAGGATGTAAATAAAATCAGAAATAAAAGCAGAATGATAACCGACATGACAGAAATACAAAAGAGTTAAAGAGAATATTAGGAAAAATTAGATACAAACTAACAGGAGAACCTGAAAGAAATGGATAAATTCCTAGAAATATTTCACCTTCCAAAAGTGAATCAGGAAGAAAAAGAAAACTTGAATAGAGTGATTACCAACAATTAAACTTGTAATTGAAAAACTCCCAACAAAACACCAAGACCAGATGGCTTCACAGGTGAATTCTACCAAACATTTAAAGAAGAGTTAATATCTATTTTTCAAACTATTCCATAAAATATAACAGGAAGGAAAGCTTTCAAATTCATTTTATGACCTTTGCATTAAGATATGAACAGCCAGGGGCGCCTGGGTGGCGTAGTCGGTTAAGCGTCCGACTTTCGCTTAGGTCATGATCTCGCGGTTCGTGGGTTCGAGCCCTGCGTTGGGCTCTGTGGCTGACTGCCAGCTCGGAGCCTGTTTCAGTCTGTGACTCCCTCTCTCTCTGACCCTCCCCTGCTCACGCTGTCTCTCTCTCTCTCTCTCTCTCTCTCTCTCTCGGAAATAAATAAAAACATTAAAAAAAATTTTTTTTCTAGAGAAGATATACAGATGCCCATCGGACCCATGGAAAGATGCCCAACATCACTAATCATCAGGGAAATGCAAATCAAAACCACAATGAGATATCATCTCATACCTGTCAGAATGGTTAAAATAAAAAACACAAGAAAGTTGTTAGTTTTGGTGAGGATGCGGAGCAAAAGGAACCCTTAGACACTATTGGTAAACTGGTGCAGCCATTGTGGCAAACATGTAGTTTCTTCAAAAAATTAGAAATAGAATCACCATATGATCCACTAATTACATTTGAGTATTTAGCCAAAAAAAAAAACAAAAAACAAAACAAAACAAAAACAACACTAATTTGAAAAGATATATGTACAACTATGCTTATTGCTGTATTATTTACAATAGCCTAAGTTTTGAAGCAATTCAAGCGTCCATCGACAGATGACTGGGAAAGGAAATGTGTATATATATCTACATACAGGATTGAGTATTAGCCATTAAAACAGAGTGACATCTTGCTATTTGCAACAACACAGATGAATCTAGAGGGTATTATGCTAAGTGAAATAAGTCAGAGAAAGACAAATACTATATGGTTTCACTCATATATGGAATTTAAGAAGTTAAACAAAGAAAAAGAAGAGACAACCCAAAAAACGAACTCTTAACTATAGAGACCAAACTGATGGTTACCAAGACAAGATGGGGGATGGGGAATGTGTGAAAGAGATGAAGAGGATTAAGAGTACACTTACTTTGACAAGCACTGAGTAATGCATTATACTGTATACCTGAAACCAATATAACACTATACATTAATAATACTGGAATTAAGATTTAAAAATAAAATGGAAAATATGAAGCAAATAAATAACTAGAGATGTCTTACGTTAAACAATTAAAAGATTCAACATTTTAAACACCTGTTCTCCCCAAAGAGACATACAGTTTTAATATAAATCAATTAAAATCCCAGAAGAGGTATATGTGTGTATATGTTAACAAAATGATACTATCAACTTAAATAGACACACAAAAAATATTATTATTTTGAAGAAGATGATGAACTAGGTTGAGTAAGTTTACCAGGTTCTCTATTTATTATAAATTTACAATAATGAAGATAGTGGATATTAGTGTATGGATAAACAAATAGACAAAAGGAATGGGAAAAGTGAGCCAAGAAATAGATACAAAGATAGAGGGTAACTTTGTCCTATGATACTTCAGTGTGTGGTAGGGTCAGAAATGCCCTTTCAAGCTGTGATGCTTCAGCAAACAGATATCTATATGGAAAAAACATCGTGACATCTACCTCATACCATACTCAAAAAATTAATTCAAATTGAACCATGGATGCAAAAGGGAAAACAGTAAAGCTTCTAGAAGAAAATATAGGCATATCATCCTACTATTATAGTAGTCAAATATTTCTGAAATAGAATAAAGTAAATATTTATAGCACTAAAATAAAGTACTTTTGGTGAGCCGAAGACACAAGAATTCAAATATTGAAGACACAAATAGAAAGATGGTAATTTGACAAATGACTCATCTAACATATGTGAAAAAAATCCTACATAGATAGGAAATTACAAAAAAAAGAAAAAACAATTTAAAATGACAGGAAGAAGACTTAAGTCGACAGAATACAAAATAAGATAGCCATTTGGGAAATAAACATTGACAAGTTGGTCAACATCATTAGTCACCAGGGAACAGCACATAAAACTACAATTAGAGGACTATATATCTACCAGAATGATTAAATTAATAAAATAGACATAAATAATGGCAAGAATATTGAATAACTAAAGCCCTCATACATTGATAGTGGAAGTACAAATTAGTTCAATCACTTTGGAGAACTATATGGCTGAGTCTACTAAAGACAAATAGAAGCCAGCAAGTGTGCCAGCATTTCCACTACTATCTAAGAGAAATAATGCATATATATACCAAAATTCATGTGTAAAAATATTCATAGCAGTTTTAATAAAAAGTCAAAAAGTAAAAACAACTAAAATGTATACCAACAGAATTCATAAACAAATTGCACAATACTTATACAACAGAATACAATGCAGACATAAAAACATACAAACTATTACTATGTGTAGCAACATGGACAAAGCTTGGAAATTTTTGTAGAGGGGGGAAAAAAAGCAGACACAGAAGAATATATACTGCCTGATTCCATTTATATAAATTTTAAAAACATGGAAATCTAATATATTTAGATAGAAATCAGAATAGTCATTAACTCTGGAGAGGGTGTTCTTGGCTGCTAAGGAGCATGAGGAAGCTCTTGAGGTGAAATCTTGGTCTGAGAGATGCTTAAATGGTTGAATAGAAACATACACATGCAAAAATCAACCAAAATGTATACCTGAAATGTGTATACTTTACTGTAAACAGATTAATGACATAGAGATAAGAAGCACACACACCAATGGTAAAACCTTGTGCATTCATGTCTGTCTCCAAATCTCACTGCATTACAATTATAAGTACCAGGATCTTTACTTATTTGACCTGAACTAGTCCTATTTCTTTGTTCAAACAATTTTTTTTTCATCATTCTACTAGTTTCTGAACTTTTAGTTAGTGAAGATTTAATCAAAGCCAGACGATAAACTCACTGAATTTATGACATGGTATTTGACTTGCCTTTCTCTCCCTGGCAAAGAAACACTATCATATTTTCATTTTCGCTGTACTTTACTACTTAAATCCATTCTGGCTTCTGGAATTAGCAATCATTTTGTCCATTCTTTCTTCTTAAAACCCCCTAAAATTGAAGTCTTAGAATGTAGGTAACCAGTACAAAGTAACACAGCTTTCTGCCCTTAAAAGATTTACTAACATCCACAACTCATTCTGACTTGTCTGTTTTTGAACAGAAAGGTTGAGATAATACAACTTTGTTTATAATGTCTGCAGTGAAAAAAAAAAAAGAAAGGAGAACAGTAGTACTTTAAGAAAAACCAGAAGAGTTTCTTCAGTAACACTGGGGATCATCATTTTAGAGATACGGATACTAACATTTGGAAGTTAAAATAAATTACTAATATCATCAGTAAGTTATATTATTGTTACTCAAAAAAATGGTTAGATACTATTTTCCACGTTTCTAATTAAAAAAGAAATATCCAAACAATACACACAAGGTTACCTTCATGCAATCAAGAATCTTTATCTCAAAATTATTTTGATATTGGCATATATCAATCATTAAAATACTCCTTCGACAATTTATTGCACACCTATTATGTACCTTCCATGAACTTTCTGAAATATATGCTATAAATAGTAATCTGGAACATTTGCAATTGACTTTCATTCTCAGTAGTAATATAATATTAGCAAGAACAATAAAAAAGAAAAGTTCTTTTATAATCAATACTCTGTTTCAGGAGGGTTGCTTATTACAAGTGTGAGGAAGGAAGGGAATCTAGCCAGTTAAATACCAGATTCAAGAATAGTGGTAAATGATGCGTTTTATGTTGTGGTCAGACTGCCCATACTTTGGAAATATGCCCTATGAGAAACTGTTGGGTGCCATTATGTATCAAATAAATGGAGTTGCCTTATATTAAACATAATCTAGATCTTACCCATATTGCAGATGCATCATCCAGATCTGGAAAATATCCATTAGCAGCACACACCAAAATAGGCTTTAGCATAACAGCTTGGAAACAATGTTCTGAACAATGAAGAACTTGGTTCTGAAGGAAAATATATGTCACTGGTTCTCAGTCCTAGCTATACATTGTCATTACTTGGGCACTGTTACATTGTAATAATTCTACATATCCCAACAATTAATTATTCTAGTAAATTTGATCTTGAGTGAGGACTAGATATTTCTATATTTTTAAATCATTTTCTATGCCAGCACTGAGAAGCATTTTTTCATTTGAAAAACAATGAATAAAAATTTTAAAGTAACTAACGAAGTAATCTGAAGGAAGAAACCAAATGTAAGAAGAAACAATGAAGTACATCTGCAAATATGTCTAAAAAAGCATTTCTTTCTACAAATCAGTATGAACAACAAGAAATCAAATAACAGAGGTAACGATAAATTTTGGTTTAAAAATTGCCAAATGTAGAATAAAACAGTGAAGAACACTCAAAAAAGCACTGGTTTCAAGAAAGAAGTAGCCAGAACTGGGTGTTGTATAGAAACCAATTTGACAGTAAATTTTATGTTAAAAATAAATAAATAAAGTCTGTTTTGAAAAATAAAAAAAAGAAACAGGTAGCCAGAAATATTCTTCAATACTATTTCAAAAATACAATAACCAGAATAAGTTAATTATACTATAATAAAATACTATAAAGACTAAATCACATTAATACTCCAATAATCCCACAATCTCTAATAATGGGCACCCGTCGATCTAAAAAGAAAAGCAAATACGCGCTAACTGAAGTTTTTGACTAGTTTTTCAAAGGAATGTTAGAAAGTCAAATTTAGATTTCTGAGATAATCTTTGCATGTTAGACTTCTTCTTACCAATGTAACTGGATGTTTAAAGATAGCAAATAAACAGGGAAGGATCCCCTAAATGTTATATTACTAAGGACCACAGTTCTTACTTCTCAGGAAGATATATTCTAGTAGAAGTTATGTCTTATTTGGTCTAATTATAGACTGAGAGAACAGTGGTTCTCAAATGTTAGCACACATCAGAATGACCTGGAAGGTTTGTTAAAACAGATTGCTTATCCCACCCTAGGGTTCCTGATTTAGTTAAGTCTTGCATAGGATCCCCCTACCTTGTATTTCTAATAAGGTTACATTTGATGCTGAAGCTGCCAGTTCTCTTTGAGAATCATTGATCAGAGAAATTACAAGGGCCTTAGGGTGATCTCTAGTATTTGAGAACTGGAGAAACTTTCTCCACTGTCTGTTACACTGAATGCTGCAAATTCTAAGGAACTTTCTTTATTCTAATTTCACAATTCTAAAGACTTGTGTTAAGACAATAAAATAGCCCAAGGGTGGGCATTTGCTTCACGTTGACAATCCAGAGAAGCCCTCCTTCATGAATAGCTCTACTGATTGTAACCATTTTTGGTTGGAAGATGAGAGGCGAGGAATGCTCACTAGCATTCTATTCCAACAGTTGTTTCTATTTCTTGTGTAAATGGGATGTATGAGGTAAACCCTTTGGGGAAACAAATTTTTCTCAAGGCCATCTGCATTCCATGAGGGAATTGGGACCAAGGGCATCCAAGTTTTCAAATGACAGCAGTGATCTTGGGTTAACTTCTCTCACAGTGATTTTCCCTTCTCTGGGACTAGCTCCACATTAGGGAATGGATTCCAGATAGTCATGCTCTTATTTGTCTCTCCTCTTAGCCACATTTGATTAGTCCTATAGTAGACATTTAATCAAAGCCAGACCAGGAGATATTTTCTAAATTTTTAAGGGGAACTATGAATCAGTATTTCTTGGTGGAAGATATTGTAAAATGTAAAACTCAACTGCTGAGTGAAGGAGGTTGTGTTTCCCAGCATGATGATGATGATGAATTGGAAAAATGTCATATTCACCAGCATGTGGTAGAAGATGGTTCACACTGATACACAATTGAACTAATATTACTGGGAAAGAAAAATATATGGGTAGAAAAGGAGAGAAAATGAGAGAGAAGGAGACCTAGCAGAGTTCAATAGTCTATTTAGAGTAGTTCATGATGTTCAACTGCACACCTTGCCATCCTATTAGCTGATGCCTTAACCTTTCTTTGTGTACCAATTTGCTTAGTTTTTTTTTGAGTAAGTTGTTATTATTTGCAATTTAATTTGAGAAGCTCTTCTTGGTATTAAGCTTAAGTCAAGAGGATGCTCCTAGAAAACAGAAAGCCACTGAAGTTAAAGCTCTTAGAGACAGTGAGAAGAAAGGTAACAGAGGTAAATGGAGGAGTAGATGTGTATTCCTCTTTCCTCTATCTAGGATAAAGCCTATGGGTGAGAGTAAGATATGTGAGGGAAAACCCAACAGCAGAAGGCCTTTTCTTGATCCATATGTAAAGAATTCAGAGAATACTTTCAGGTATTGTGTACCAACTTGATGCATATCAACAAGGTAAGGAACATAACATATGGTCATGGACAGAAAGGCTTTGGCTAGCACTCCTGAACTTCCTTAAGTCTCAGTGGGATATAGATACTTAGTTGAAAGCCACTGGGATTACCATGTGCCTACTGTAATGAGACAAAAATCAGCCTTTCATAGATAATGGGTTTCTGGCCCTAGAGTCTGGATGAAGGAGACTTACATATCGATGATAGACACAGTTTGAGGGGGAAAGTGGGCTCAAGAAGAGAGATATGGCTATTGCTTCGCTTGAGCATTATTTTAGCCAACAGTATGAAGTGCAAAGTGATCAAACACAGTGTATAGCATCAGAGGCCAGTAGGCCACCCTGCAATCAGGAAAAAATGGACTATTTTCCTGGAGAACAGAGGAGCAAAGATGGTAAATTTTTCTGCTCCTTGTAGAGCAGACACAATCTTGAAAAGAAGTTGAGAGGGCACTGGAGGATTGAAAAATGAGAGCACACATGCTGAATTTTATACTCCAGAGAGACATTGCTTATATTATCAGAGCAAGATAATATTTAACAAACAGGTCTAAAACCTGTGAAAATGGCACAGGTGAATTAGGCTGCATGGCAGAGGGGAATCAAGGCTGCTGATAGACTAAGGTTGCTAGTCAGATGACATTAAAACAGAGAGTCTATACTGGATAATCTGGGTTGTCCCAATGTAGGAACTCAAGAGTTCTTAGAATTGGAAAGGTGGGCAGAAGAGGAGGTCAGTATGATCCTATCTGAAAAAGACTCAATCCATTGTTGCTGGTTTTCAGGATGAAAAAAAGGGCCATGAGCCCAGGAATATGTTCCACCTCTAGAGGCTAAGAAAGGCAAAGAAACTCCCATAGAGCCTCCAACATGAAATGTAGCCATACCAACACTCTGATTTTAATCCCAGTAAGACTCATATAAGACTCCTGACCTGCAGAACTATAAGATACTAATGTTTTATTCTTTAAGTTACTAATTTTAGGGGAGCTTGTTATAGCAGCAATTAGAAACTAATACCACTACTTAAATTGGAAATTGGCTTGAAAACTTACTGTGATGCTCATCACATTAACCCTCAGTTGCCATTTCTATCCCCTGCTATTACTACTCTGATCACTTCCATAATTATTATTTGTAAGCCCTAGATTGAAAGTCTTTAACGGTGAAGAGGAATACAAAAAAAATAAAATATTGGTTTTTCTATTTGAAAATAACTCCAGGAAAATAATAGAGTAGGAACACATTTCAGACTAATGGTAAACATGAATCGTTTAAAATTATATTCTCAACTCTGTGAGTCATGCTCCTCTTTGTCTCCTATTACCAGGAACAACTGAGAGTTAACTATTTAAAATAAACAATGTTCTCACGGTTTTGAGCTATTGCGGACTATATTATGACTGAAGCACTCTGTCTGCTGGGTCAGTGGACAGCTGCTGTTTTATTTATTTGTAGACTCCTGTGCTACATTTTATGCATGAAAAACATTGTGCAAGGCTGATGTTTCCTCTGCTCTGTAGTCTGTCCACTGAGTAAATTCTTAGACAATGAGATTGTATTTCTTTGGCAGGAAGTAAACATTTGAGATAACTCGTGTCAGGAAAAAATTCTGCACAAAGCTTGAATAGTAAAATGATGCCAACTGAAAATGTGACTCTGTTCTGTCAGATGTAACACTAGTGTTAATATGGATCTAGAAAACAAAGAGTTACCACTAAGGAAGAGAATTTTGTTATGTAAGGCAGATTGATAGGATGTTTGTTATAAAAGCAAATATTATTACCGTTGGTCTCTTGCTCCTTTTGAACGCCACAATAAAACAGACACTAGTGTTCAAAGACTCTTTTTAATAGCAATGATGAAAATGATAGGCAACAGCCAATTGGAATCATAGCTGTTCTATTCTATTATTTATTTATTTAATGTTTATACTTGAGAGAGAGAGAGAGAAAGAAAGAGAGAGAGAGAACAGGGGAGGGAGAAAGAGAGATGGAAACACACAATGTGAAGCAGGCTCCAGGCTCTATGCTGGAGCTCCATACAGTCTGACATGGGGCTCAAACTCAGAGATTGTGAGACCATGCCCTGAGCCGAAACTAAGATGCTTAACTGACTGAACCACACAGCTGTCCCAGAATTATAGCTCTTTTAAACCAAGACAGATAGATTTCTACATTTTAGATGTGAAAGGATGTGTAGATTATTGGATTATTGTTCTGGTTAGATTTCAAAAATGATAGATTATTCTTTGTTGTCATAATAATGGAAGAAGTTAGGTAGGGCAGGAAAAACACTTTATAAAGAAATTTGAGAATTGTTTGTCAGTATAAATGAGCAAATACATAACCCCCAAACAAATGTGGTATTAGAAGAGTGCTCCAGAAAACCAAAAAAGTTGAGGTAGTTGTCCTTCATATTTTATATATGTAATTGTAAAAGGCACAGGACTGTTTCAAAGTGGATTGGTTTTTCAACAAACATTAACTGCATGCTTGCCCTGTGCCTATCATAGTGCTAGGCACTGGGGACACCAAGTTAAATGTTGACATGGTCTCTCCCCATGAGAACACTGGGTGTTGTATCAGATATATACATAAAGATTTTTGGTGTGAACATTGGGATATGTATTTATTTAAAAATAGCCAGTTGTAGAAAGTGAGTTAGTTATTGTACTTGGAACATCTATTAAATACCAAAAGATGAAAAATTAAAATTATGCTATAAACTAAAGGCAATATAAATTTGGTGTCCTTTTTGCTGACAATTTCCAGAACATACCTAGTAATAGAAAAGGTAATATTCCTGAATGCATGTCTGGTTATCTCATAATTACAGAAGCTTGAAGGATGTGTAATCTAAAAAAGTAAAATTCTAACTTAGAAACAGACTTAAATGGCTCAGTGAAAACTGTATAAACCCTTTATACTACTTTATACTAAAGCATTAAATGCCTAATATCAAGCTGTCCCTCAGATGTTTCACAGAACAATACTGAATGCAGGCTGACAGCTGTCTAACTATAGAGTTAACAAGATTTTTGATAAATATAGCTACTACCTATTATATGTGAAAGTATAGCCTATAATCATTTTAATACAGAGAAAAATACATGTAGTAGAGCCAACCTAACACAAGGTATTGAGGAGTAGGAAAAGAGGAGAGAAAAGCTTACATGCTATTATAGTTGTAACAATACTTAATATTAAAAAACAGACTAAAAGCTTCATTTTCTGATCAAGAGGTAAAATATAAATTGTTTTTGCCTTCGTTTTAAGGATAAAATAAATCAATGTTTAAATGTTAGCTTTATGGAATCCTCAATAATTTCTGACTGTAAATGATTCATTTAAGTCAGTGATCTTATTCTCCCATCACTCTTGAACTTGGCTTCATAAATCACAGCTAAGATTGAAAGTGATCTACAGATTCAATGAAATCTCTATCAACATTTCAATGGCATGTTTGACAGAAATTTTAAAAAAATCTAAAATTTGTATGGAACCACAAAAAATGGAAAACAACAAAAACAATCTTGAAAAAGAACAAAAGTGGAGGAATCACACTTTCTGATTTCAAACTATGGTATAAAAGGGGCGCCTAGGTGGCTCAGTCAGTTGAGCATCCAACTTTGGCTCGGGTCATGATCTCACAGTTCCTGAGTTCAAGTCCTGCATCAGGCTCTATGCTGACAGCTCAGAGCCTGGAGCCTGATTCAGATTCTATGCCTCTCTCTCTACCCCTCCCCCACTCACACTCATTCTCTTTCAAAAAAAAAAACACTAAAAAAAGATAATAAACTATATTATAAAGCTATAGTAATCAAAACATGGTACTAACAGAAAAATAGACATATAGCTTAATGGAACAGAATAGAAAGCCCAGAAATAATCTCATGCATATATAGTCAATTAATTTTTGGCAAAGAAGCCAAATATACACTGAGGAAAGAAGAGTATTGGGAAATAGTGTCAGGAAATTGGATTGCCATGTGTAAAAGAATAAAACTGGATCCCTATTTTACATCATACACAAAAATCAACTCAAATGGGATGAAAGACTTGAATGTAAAGCCTAAAACCATAAAACATCCTGAAGGAAACCTAGGGAGTAAGCTCCTTGACATTGGTTTTGCAATGATTATTTTGGGTTTGACACCAAAAGCAAAGGCAATGAAAGCAAAATTAGGCAAATGGGACCTCATCAAACTAAAAAGCTTCTCTGCAAAGGAAACCATCAACAGAATGAAAAGTCAACCTACTGCATGGGATAAAATATTTACAAACCATATATTTAATTAAGATTAATATCTAAAATATATAAGGAACTCAGAGTTCAATAGCAAAAAACCAACCCAATTAAGAAAACAAGCAAGGAATGTGAACAGACATCTTTCCAAAGAAGACATACAAATGGTCAACAAATACAAGAAAAGGTGATCAACATCACTGATCATTAGAAATCATCAGAAAAATGCAAGTTAAAACCACAACAAAATATCAACTTACATATGGTAGGATGGGTTTTATCAAAAATATAAGAGAAAACCAATGCTATCAAGGATGTGGAGAAAAGGAAATTCTTACACTGTGTGGCAGAAATATAAACAACTACAATCACTCGTTTGTACGTGGAGGTTCCTGAAGAAATTAAAACTAGAATTAATATATGATTCAGTAATTCTAATTCTGGTTATATATCCAAAGGGAGTAAAACCAGTACTTTGAAGAGATATCTGCACTACCATGTTCATGGATTGCATCATTATTCACAATGGCCAGGGTATGGAAACAATCTAAGTGACCATCAATGCATAAACTAAGCAATAAAATATGGCATACGTGTGTGCGTGTGTGTGTGTGTGTGTGTGTGTGTATGATATAAAATCATTTACCTTTAAAAGAATTAAATTCTGTCATTTGTGGCAACATGGGTGAATTGTGAGGCCATTATGCTAAGTAAAACATGCCAGAAACAAATACTCCATGATATCACATATATTTGAAATCTCAAAAAACAACATACCAACAACAAAACAAAACAAAACAAAAACCTCACAGAAATAGTAAAAAAAAAAAAAATGGTTGCTAATGCTGGGGCTGGAGAAAATAAGAGATTAGTAAAAGAGTACAAACATTCAGTTATAAATGAATAAGGTCTGAGGATCTAACATTTGACATGTTGACTGTAGTTGGTAACAGTGTATTGCATAATTGATATTTGCTGAGAGAACTTAAATGCTCTCTCTCACACACAAAAGGTAAATATGTAAGGTGATGCATGTGTTAATTAACTTGATGGGGGGATCCTTCACAATACACACATATAGCAAATCATGCTCTACACTATAAATATCTTAAAGCTTTGTTTGTCAATTATACTTCAGTGAAGCTGGAAAAAAAGTGTCACGGAGCTGGATGCTGAGAAACAGAATTGGATGTGTGTGGGCTGGTTGAAGTGGGTTGGAGAAAAGGTTATGTTCTGTTATTTGGAATCCTATGAAAAGGGTTCCAGCAGCAGAAAACACTTAGGAAGCCTCTTATCCCTCAACCCTGGTCCTTAACCTGCATGTAATGAGAGAGAAGATAATTATCATGAGAAGGAAGAGGTTGTGTACAAGCATAATCAGTCAAAAACAAAACCAAAAATTAGTATACATATGCTTGTGAGTGAAGTTGTAATTGAAAAGAATTTTTTTTCTCAAAAAAGAATAGCAGTAAAAAAGATGAAAATGACACATCTGATATCTGTCTATGCA
This sequence comes from Proteles cristata cristata, assembly GCA_017311185.1. Taxonomy (NCBI): domain Eukaryota; kingdom Metazoa; phylum Chordata; class Mammalia; order Carnivora; family Hyaenidae; genus Proteles; species Proteles cristata. Next base: position 87,573 of record JAESUZ010001224.1, on the reverse strand, counting down.
AATAAAGTTGCTACAAGGACTTGGTTTTGAAGCCAGAAAAAGCAAAGTCTCACAAGGGACATATTATGTCAGCACCACAGGGTACTAACAGTTCTGAAAAGTATGAACTGCACTCAAGAAAGATAATAAAAACACTGAATGGAAACCACAGTTGTCAAATCCTCTACCTTCCTAGCCCAAGTGTTTACTGCAACACTTTGACAAAGAACAGTCAATGGCATCTGTCTCTGTTACAGTTGCTGGCACTCACAAGTGGGTCTACTAATGCATTCCTGATATATCTACAAAAAAAGAAGAGTATAAAACCACAAAACAACAATTTTAAAATATCTACTCAAATACATTGGTTGACCTATCCAGCAGAGACTTTTTAATTAATGGCCAACCTTTTTTGGAGGGAGGGATGGTTTCAGAGCATCTGTCTTTCCTTAGTCATATCATGCCCTTGTCATGCATAAGGTTGGCCTTGATTCTTCCTAAGTCACTCTGGAATATCTCAACCTCACCTCCTACTGCTAAATTGTATCCTGATCTCTCAAGATTAGACACAGGCTGTCATTTCCCACAGTAACAAACGGAGAATATTCTGTGTTGCTTAAAAGGGCAAAACCTTACTCAAAATGTGGATGTTCCCACAAGACACATTCTACTCAACATGAAGATTAACCTTCTAAGAAAGAGAGCCATCTGACAATAGAAAGAACTGTTCTGCAGAAGCATGGACTCTTGAAACTGGAAGTATTTAAAGGAAAGCTAGGCTGCCATCTGCCTGGGATATAATACGGATTCCAACCTTGGGAGGGAGCTTGGCTCAATGACATCTGAGGGCAGTTTTCTCCTTTAAGATTCTTACCATTCTATGTCAGTCACTTTAATTGCCATATCTTTATGGAAATGGATTGTCTCTGGTTTTTAATGATTAGCTATTTTGGAACTGCATTTGCTAGTTAAAGTCTATATAATCTTCTCATGCTGGGAGAAGACTTATTAGTAATATTCATGTTGGAACTGGAATAATTTCTTGAGAAGAATTTATACTTTTTTATTTCTATATTTGGAAATGCATCTCTCAGTAGAAAATGATGAATGGGGAAGATCTCATTAGATATATTCTATTGAAGCATTTCTGAGCAATATGCCAAAAACTCCAGGGAGAACTCTGGGAAAATATGTTGCTATGGAGAAGGTGTTTATAGTAAACTGATTTTAACTTTGCAGTTACTTTTACCTTTCAAGCATTAAAAATCACTTGATATAGATTTACTTTTGCTTATACAGCATCGATACTCTGGCTACCATTTCTAAATTATTAGTGGCATTACAAAAAAGTAGGATCTGTGTTTCTTAGCAGCGGTTTCTTCCTTCATTTCCACCCCCTCATTTTCTTTGCAATGATAGGAATGTTACCTACTTTTCTTTTAGCAGTAAAGAAACTTAGAGGCTGAATGTTCTTTGGGGACCAAAACTTTGGTTGTATTCACTGATGAGGAATAAGAAAGAAAATACGATGATTTGGTACAACTATATCTATAAATGTTTCACTTAGAGTATTAGAAACCATTTCAACTTAGGCATACATACTAAAAACCTCTGGTTTCCTTTCTCCAAAAAAAAAGAAAAAAACACAAAAAACAAAACTAGTTTTCTAGTTGGCTGATTTTTAATTGTGTATGTGGTGAGAAGCAGTACATATTTATTATTTATTCTGAGTCTTGCATCTGTTGAATTATTTTCTTCTTGTTTTATAAGGAAATCTTGAAATATTATGGAAAAGGGAATTTGGACATTAGCATAGGATAAAACTTTTCACCAGCCAAAAATACCTTTCAAATCCTTGGTGGCATGCATGAAAAGACCTCAATACCTAAGAGTCTTTATAAGCTCATCAGTGAATTTTTGATGCACAGCTGCAAGAAGATGCAGAGTATATTTTCAGACTTTTCTCTATGGCTGAAATATTTTATAATTTAAAAAGAGTAGATAATAATTGATTATTACATTTTCTGGAGTAGAAAACAGGTCAATCAACAATCACAATACATTCTGAAGGAGCTTCCTGAGCTGGAGGTGGCCTTGGGTTAGGCGTAGGTGAGCATCATGAGGTAGGCTCTACCATGATTCTATGTAACAGAGATGGACACACCTTCTAAATGTATATTCGGGCCACTAATAATGCACCAGAAAAATGGGGTAAATATGAATCATGAAGGCAGTTTATCGTTTGGGAGGCTGGTAGACATAGCTTGATGTCAAAGTAACATCAGACTTCAGACTAAAAAAAAGTTCAATGAAAGAGCACTAATCCTTTTGTGTCTATTTCTTGCACAATTTCACTAGTGTTATCTATTAGGCTTATAGAGTGTAAGACAAGGTGTCCAACCTAAAGAAGCTGGCTCATAGCCAGTGACAAAAGTGCTTACTCTGGAATGACCACATGCAAGGGACAGAGGGCATCAGGTTATCAAACCCCTGCCTTCTAATGAGCAGAAAGAATATGACTATACCTTGTCATATAGGCAGTGTAGGTTAAAAAGTTGCTACAAGGTTACCTTGAAGCTGAGTCCTAAGGATGGAACGCTAATGCACATGACCTAGATGGCAGGCATTGAAAGAGCCAACTCTTTTTAACAAGAGTTCTTCACCCACCATTTTCAAGATACTTAATGAAGACCCACCCAGTGCTTGGCACTCTGTTAAAAACCATGAAGGGAAAGAAAAGAAAGAGGCCAAAGAACCTGCCTATAGACCTAAAAGGGGCCCAAGACAATAGCACTGGGACAAGTGTGTGTACATGAAACCAAAAGGTAGAAGGAAGAAGACTTTAAAAATGTTTTCATTAAATAATAAGATCTAACAAACTTGTTCGAGAAGCTTCTCGTGGGTCATATGTAGGCATACACCTAGTCCTAATAGCATGCTCAGCATTCACTGCAACTAAATCCCTGTAAGCAGATCCATGTTGCAGTCTTCTCTATCCTTGGCACTATGGCTTGGATAGATTTCAACAATACAGTATCTCTAAGTATTTAGGGGCAAAATGAAAAAGAGAGAGTTAGGCATTCTCCACCTGATGCATTAGAATGAAGTGGGAAGGCAGAGAAATAGACTGGAGTAAGCAGAAGGAACTCTAGAATACTTAGAAACTACTCAGAGCATTTCAGATGGAGAAAGTGGAGCCCTATAGGCTAGCTACTAGGGCATACTGCCCAATGGAAGTTTCTTTGATGATGGAAATGCTTTGCACCATGCTGTTTGATACAGTAGCTGCTAGCCATGTGTAGCTATTAAGAACCTGAAATATGGCTATTGAGAGAAAGGAAATGAATTTTTAATTTTATTTGGCTTTAATTAAAATTTAAGGTAACCACATGTGGCCTGTGACTCCATAATTGATAATGGAGCACTAAAGAACAGAATGCATATACATATTTAAGTGTATGATATGGTACACAAGTCCACAAGTATGGAAATTAGAGGGTCTGTGACTATGGTACTTGGGATCAAGCCTCAGCAAAAGTTTATTCTAGAAGGACTAAGATACTAAAAAGAAAGTTCTTTTGGGTTCTTGGGCCCAATTCCAACGTGTGTGTGGTTTCCCATACCCACAAGCAACTTCTGGGACTCTAGCTGGGTATCCTGGAAGTCAACTCAATTCTCACACTATCTATCTAGAGACAGCATCAGATCCCAGGGGTTAAGGGGGTTCTGTCTATAAGACTGCCACCAACTACCCCTAGCCCCCATTTCAGATGCCAGTCATAAGCCCAGGTTGTTACTTGCATTTCTGACTTACTGGCTATAAAATCAGAGGTTCCCAAGATCCACTTCTTTCTTTGGTTCAATTAATTTGATAGAACAGCTCACAGGACTCAAAGAAAGATTTTACCTACTAGAGTACCGGTTTATTATAGGAGGATATAACTCAGGAACAGCTAGATGGAAGACATACACAGGGCAAGGTATGTGGGAAGGGATATGGAGCTTCCACGCCCTCTCCAAAAATGTCATTCTCCCTGAATCTCCACATGTTCACTAACCAAAGTTTCCTGGAATCCCATACTTTTGGGTTTTTATGGATGCTTCATTACATAATCATGATGAGTTAAATCACTGACCACAGGCAACTGATTCCACCTCTACCCCTTGGTAGAGGGGAGTATTGGTGGGGGAATATTTAAACTTCTAACGCTCTAATCACATGATTGGCTCCGCTACCAACCACCCCCCAACCTAGATTACATAAGGGCTTTCCAAAAAGTCAACTCATTGATATAACAAAAGATATTTTTACCATTCTTCTCATAAGAAATCCCAAGGGTTTTAAGAGATTTGTGCCCCAAGGTCAAAGACCAAATGCATACTTATTATAAATCACAGTATCACAGCAGGTATTGTAATAATTCAGGTACGAAGTAATAAAGGATAGGTGGTAAAAATGAAAAGTGAAAAGAGAAACTGAGAAATGTAGGTGGGGTAGAAGGCAGATGACCAGGTTCAATTAAACTACCAGAGAGGACCCTCCATCACTGCACACAAGGTGTTGTCATTGTAAATATATGGGCTCTGGGTAAGAAGCTGATTTAGGTGGAGAATAATGACCTCAGACTCAGGCATTCTGAAGTGGTTGAAGAATGTCTAGAGAGAAGTTTTCAGAACAAGTTGAAAGTTTGAAAACAGAACTTAGGTAAGAGTAAAATTTGGGATAAATAAGGCAATGCTATCTACATAGAGTCAAAAATAGATATTAGAGAAAAAGAAGACTGAATTTCAGTGACTGTAGTAGTAAGAATTTCAGAGGATTAAAGAAAGTCACCCAAAGCAGAAGAAGCAGACTATATTCTTGTTTATTCTTTCTTTTTTTTTTTTTTGCTTTGTCTTGAATTTCTATCTCCTCCCTCTCTGACTGCCTCTCTACTGCTATAGCAGCTTTTAGGTTTCAAAAATTCTCAGGGTTAAACTTTTTCTCTAGATTTTGGTTCAATCAACTGGAGAAATAAGTGTGTCTTCTAATGAGTATTAAACTTCAAAGTTTTTTTTCTCTTTAAAAAATATTTTTCTCTTTTCCTTTAAATATCTCTAAATATCTATTTTTGGGTCAAGTTATACTATATTAATCTCTGCTTCCACTCCCAGTCCCTAAAAGAAGAAAGAAATAAGTTAAATATAGCACTTACCCTTCCTACAAAGTAAGCCACCATTGATTCTTTCACTTCTTTGTAAAGCACCTTGTTAATGTGACAGTTATTTTGCACACAGTTAAATGTTTATTAAAGTAGAAAATGCTAGCTTACTGTAAACCCTATTAACAAATTAGGCATAATACAACGCCTCTGGACTCAGCCTATCTGAGTTAGATTCCTTTTTGAACTTCTATTCAGAAAGACCTTAGACAAAAGCTTCTATTTTCTCATCTGTATAATGGTGATATTGACGTAGCTTTTACTAATAGGGTAGTTATGAAAATTAAGAGACAATATATTTAAAGTGTTTAGTACATTCCTGGCACACAATGAACATTTAATAACTTTTTAGTGTATTTATTCAAAATATGTATTTTATTTATGCTATAGTTTATCAAAAGTAAAATGACATTATTTTATGTACCTGTAAGAAAGGGGCAAATCCTGACAAACTGTGAAATACCACTGATAATAAAGCATCCCAATTTCAAAGATGTTAATGAATCTGAAAAACTATGTAATTTAGAATTTAGGCTATGTGGTTTGTAGCACTCAACATTTAAGAGATTCTGTGATTTTTATGACTGTCAGATCCATTCATACCAGAAACACAGCTGTGAGATTCTGTATGAAAATGGGCAACTTGAATCCAGATGGCACTCAGAAGTAGTATTTAAACTTTTTTTTAAACTTTAAAAAAAATGTTTATTTATTTTTGAGAGAGAGAGAGACAGAGACAGAGAGACAGAGAGACAGAGTGTGAGCAGGGGAGGAACAGAGAGAGAGGGAGACACAGAATCTGAAGCAGGCTCCAGGCTCTGAGTTGTCAGACCAGAGCCTGGCATGGGGGTCAAACCCATGAACTGCGAGATCATGACTTGAGTCGAAGTTGGATGCTTAAACTACTGAGCCTCCTAGGTGCCTTCAGAGTAGTATTTTAATGTTGGGGATTCTGGATTGAGGTAACTTGGGTTCAAATTGCTGTTCTATTATTATGTACCAATGGTGTACCTTTGGACTCAATTTCTCCCTGTAGCTGTAAAGTGAGAATTATGATAGTTCGTATATCCTTACGTAGTTGTATTAAATGGCAGCAATGCCTATGGGGCTCTCAGCACAACACCTGGCTGGCGTCCAGTGCTCAGTTATCCTACTTGCTTACCATTAGCAGCAGTATGGAGCCTCTCACTCCAGTGGCCCGGGGACAGGCCACTGAGGCTGAGGGGAGACATTCACGGATAACCTCAGAAACGATTAGGCCCTGCAAAAAGACTATAGCTATAAACCAAAAAGCAGAATTGAAACATATCTCAGCGAAAACCCAATTGTTGTTCCTGGAAAAATAAATCTTTTTGGAGATACTGACACATATATTCCATACTTCTCAACTGTACTTCTAAACACGAAATATTTTAAAAAGCTTCTGTGTGTATGTGTGTCTGAGAAAGAGACAGAGAGAGGGAGAGAGAGAGAATGAGAATATTTGTGGAACTCCTGGTTGGTTTTTATTTTTCATAGCTTGAATTTCCTTTCCTATGAAAATTTCAAATATATTTTTTAAGACACAAGGAGAAAATTACTTCTAACATTTAAAAATAAAAGTAAATGGAGAGGCGCCAAGGTGGCTCAGTCAGTTAAGCATCTGACTCTTGATTTTACCTCAGGTCATGATTTCACAGTTCGTGAGTTCAAGCCCTGCATGTGGCTCCGCCCTAGAGCCTACTTGGAATTCTCTTTCTTCCCTCTTTTTCTGCTCCTTCCCCACTCATGCTTTCTCTTGGCTCAAAATAATTAATTAAAAAAATAAGGTAAATGGAAAAGAGATTAGATCTTAAATTATAAAATCATCTTGATCAAAAATGGAAATATTTTATATTATCTTTATCATTAATAAAAAAATCTGACATATAATCAAGGTTGGCATCAGAACACTTTGATTAATTTAAACATAAACTCCTGACATGTTTTCAGAAATGGGGGAAGGGGAAGAGAACAGCATACATTAAGATGCATTACCATGCTTGAGAGCAATTTGTCTCATGGCATCCGATAAATGACTTACACTGACATAAAACAAGTTAGTACACTATTAAGTACCATAAATCATCATATTTGGTAGTTGGTATAGATGGGAAACATTAATGGAGCTTGAATTTGTTTCAGGTGTTTGGAATTCATTGCATTCACTCACCACTACACATTAAACAGACAAAGAAATATCTTTCCAAACAAGAACATGTGTTAACTATTTGGTTTCCATACACAATACAGTGAGTGCTAAGCAGGTGCTAAAATAAGTATATGGTTCCATGTCTACAAGTTGGTTGATGTCTAGGAAGAGGGTGATTATAAGGATGGCTGTACCAGTTGTTAGAGCCACATCTACTCTGACTTGTCAGGGCCATTCCACTCCATGCTAAATACCCTGAACTTCAACTCTGACAAAAGTTTCCAGACTTCTAAGTTCAGGTGAAGGACTTTGTCTGAGGAATGAACAAGGGCAACTATATTAAAGAAAGCATTACTGTATCAATCCTGGGGCTTGGTTCATAGTGAGGAAGACCAGAAAGGAGAGCCTATGGAATTAAGGAAGTTCTAGCCATCAAAAGGCCTAGCCCAAAACAGAAGGAAGGAAGGAAGGAAGGAAGGAAGGAAGGAAGGAAGGAAGGAAAGGAGGGAGGGAGGGAGGAAGATAGATAGATGATAGATAGATAGGTAGATAGATAGATAGATAGATAGATAGATAGATAGATAGATAAAGTAAATAAAAACTTTATAAGCAATTGGGAAATCCATGAGAAGACTATATCCCCTGAAAAGAAGGTAGGCATTTTGAAGGGGTTCATATGTATTATAAAAATTGAAACTTTCTGTCAAATCAGAATCAAAAGGGCAATAGCTATAGCTCCTGAAGTTTGAATCTGAGACAAGAGTTCATTGGATTTCTTGGACTTGAAGCAATGATTTGGAAGGACCGTTAAGTCAAGAAAGAACTAAGGGTCTAAAGAACAACTTCAACTACAATAAAAACAAGATAAGGACTCTACTCCTGAAAATGTAGTGAAACTCAGTGAACAGAAATGGGATATTAATTTAATGCAGATCTCACTGTAAGGCTGTCCATATACTCAACTTCTCAACTATTGATTAGGCTTTCCAAATTCTCCTTGTTAAGAAAATAATGATTGCAGAGATCCTGAAATTATAGGCAGAGAGAAATGACTGATATGTTCAAAGTTTTAGAAGGTGTGAAGGGTGTGTGAAGCTAAGGGCCACTTTCTACAAGGGGATATGAGAATAATAATCTGTTAGGTTTCTAAAAATTCAAATAAAAGAGATCATGATCCTCCACTCCACAGTGCTAGCAATGCCTCAACAAAAATCAGGACATTTAACTTTTTATTTTAAAATAACTCGAGACTTACTGGAACGGTGCAATACTACACAGAATTCCATATAACAATTGTCCAACTTTCTCTAATCTTAATATCTTATTTAAACACTGTATAATTTTGAAACCAGGAAATAAACAGACCTTATTAGAATTGTTCCTAGTTTCCCACTAACACCGTCTGCTGTGGTCCAATTTTCAGTGAAAGTGCCCATCCTCACCTCTGCTGTCATGTCTGTTAGGTCACCTCCAATCTGTGGCAGTGGCTCAGTATTTTTCCAACAGGGCCTAACCACTTTTGAAGAGCCATGGCCACCTGTTTCATAGAACTCTCTGTGTGTGGATTTTTCTGATTTTTTTTTCACCATTAAATTGAGATTACCTAATTCTGGCAAGGATACCACAGGGCTGGAGTTTTGCCCTTAACAGTATATCACATCAGAAGGTAGATGATATCAAATTGTCTTATTATTGGTGATACTAACTTTGATCACTTAGTAAAGTTGGTCTCTTTCAGGTTTCCCCACAGCAAATGGAAGTTTATTTCTCAGGGTGCCTTCGAAGGAATTCCTATGTTGACTTACTTCAGGATAGCCTTTGGATTGCCAGTGGACTTTCAGTGACTGGAACTTCATCTCCATCGCCCTTGGCTGGGGGGGGGGAATCAAAGGCCACAAATAAGGCCCCGAATTCTCCCTATTTAATCATCCTTCTCAATATATTTTACCCATTTATTTCTTTTTTATGTCCTCCTCTGCTTTTTCCTTATGATGAGAGGATTCTCTAAAAGAACCTGGTTGAATATGAAAATCAGCCATGGAAGGACAGGGAAGCGGAAAAAGAGTCATAAGGGGTATTCCTTGAATGAATTCAGTCAGTAAGTAGAAATGTTGGATAAACATCTGGGGAAGAGAAGATGGACCAAAAAAAAAAAAAAAAAAAAAAGTGGGTTTACATCAGAGGCAGCAGGGCTGGCCTATATTCCTATAACAGAGAGTGAAAACTCACTAGTTTTCCAAGTAAAATGTCACGGTATGCCAGTCCATGAACTGACAGCAGTTTTCCCAGTTGAAAGTGAGACAATGTTGCTTACCCTCTTTCTGTGGTTACTGGCACTGCATTCTTTAACAATGTCATATTGTGACTACATATATCACTGTGAGACATAAATGAGATGAGATGGCAGTTTCCTCTGGAAGTCTTTAAGGCCATGCAAAAATGTGTTCAGCTGGGAATTTACCATCAGATCACAGAGCTAATCAGCTAACATAAAGTACTGGACAGGAGCACTAAAACAAAAAACACATAAATGAATGAACACACACACACACACACACACACACACACACACACACAAGCAAAGAGCATTTATATTATTAAAAAGAAAAAAACAACAACAAATTATTCCACTAAGAAAACCTGTATAAAATGAAACAAAGCATAAAATGAAACATTCCTGTCCTTGTGGTGTCTTTGAAGTTTGTTCTTTGAGCATGTGAATGTAAATATAATAAACACTTTTATGATATGTAAGCCTCATCTCTCTTGAATTTGGATCTGGAGTCCCTAAGGGCCAGTGACTTTTTCGATTAACTGGAAAGGGCAATGAAGGTGGCAGTGTATCTCCGTTTAGGGTTTTAATAAAGCTTGGAAAACTTTCACTTAACAGACTGTAGCCCCTTGTCTTATCATCTCAAAATGGGGTTATAATTCACGTTGAAAATTTCATTAGCATTTGCTCCACTGAATATTCAATGAAAGCCCTTCTAAGTGGGGTCTTTGTAAAAGACTAAGGTGTTGTCAGATGTGAAATAAAAACTTCTTTGTCCGAAACACCTTTCCATTTTTACAAACCATGGAGTGTGAGTCTCTACCTTTACAGGTGACGAAACAGAAGTCATTGAGATGAAATATTTTCCCCCAAAGGCATGTACTAAGTTGAAGAAATGATACCAGAGAAGACAAAATAGAAGAAATACCCATTTGGTGCTACACTGGTGCAATTTCTTAAATTCTATTTGGTGCTACTTCTTAAATACCTCTTCTCCTTCAGGTGCTATATAACTATCTTCACAAAAATCTTGTGCTGTATTAATTTCATTTAATAGATGTGAAAATTAAGGATTAATGACGTGAAATAACTCACTCAAGTTTATACGATGAACAAGTAGATGAGCCAAGGCTTTCAACTGCTGCTTTGTCACCAAATATGTTCTTATATTCTATGTGGAAATGAAAATAATCATTCTTCATATTCCTCTAATAAAAAAAAAGTAATGATCTTTCTCATTAAACTATTTACTTCAGCTCCACAAAAAACTACTTTCAGGTAAAGAAAAACATTTTATTTCATCAAATGTCCCCCCCACCATGGGGAAACAAATACTTAGCCCTCTATTTTTTAGTTTGGTGGACAGATTTTTCAGTAACAATTTTCAAGACTGTAATAACCTCTGTCCTACTAAAAGCCTTTACAAAATACATCATGCTTGACAGAAATTACCTCAGAAACATTGATGAGAGAGGAGGGTGGGAGACGGAGAGTCAGAAGGCTATGACACGTAACTGCCTGAAAAAAACTTTCCTGCTCTGAGATTAGAGGTAAATTAATCCCATAGTTCCCACATGCCTGGGTTTAGGAGGCAAATGTAACTTTAAGCATCTAATGGAATGAATGTAGTAGAAGCCAAACTGCAATCGTGATTCACCTGTACTTTTAAAGGCCTGATATTATGCAGAACTCAATGCAGGAGATGACAAACTGGTCATTGAATGCAAAACCAGAGGCTTTGATCCTTGGAGGGAATGAAAATAACATAGTCTGGAAACTATACCATATTTAATTATTTATATCATGTTTAATCATTGATGCCCATGTAGGTGCACAGTCCCTTAAACTTGTGTCTTCATATTCTCGAAATTCTCTTCATAGTTCGCATTAATGCATTATGAGACAGCACAACTAAAATATAGTGAGTGTCTCCTTTTCTTTTGATTGAGTCCAGCTCATGTTTGAATGGTCTTTTTCAACCTCAAGAGAGAGGGAGAAACAGTCTCTCTTGGGGCATTAGGTAAATTCACCTGATTGCACAAGTGAGTGGGGTTTTTGAGAAAGATTACAACTGTGCATTAGAAACATACGTGAGTCATTTAAGTAATCTATTGTGAAAATCAAATAATTTGCCATTTGGTGTCTAAAGACATTGAGGGCAAAATTAATTAATTGAATCAAGAAACCCTTAATTTACTGTGTGATCATAGTGAAGCCTAAAGTGATCCTTTAAAGGAACTTATTCAGTGGTCTCACTGTCCCAGTGCCGTGGACAGCAGCCAGGAGCTTGAAAGAAAGGAAAACTTAAACCATCTTGTTATGCTCCAAGTTAGTCGAAATACTGCTCTTATTCAGAGATGACTAGGTGGAGTTTAGTGGATTTTATTTAAACAATGCACATATATTAGATATAAAATATATTAGCCACAGAAGTAACACAAATTGAAGCAAGTGTGTCGTGTAAACTTTTTGTTTTTATTTCTGTCTTCATAATGTTCTCTCTCACTCTCTCTTACTCTCTTTCCTTTGCCAAACTCCTCCTCCTTCTGGTAAACTCACCCTTTTTAAGTGAGTATATGCTGCCTATCAAATACAGATCATCCAAAACTAAGATTTATTGATGTTCTTCATTACTTAATATTATAGTCATTCATATCATCAACTACAAGTAGAAGGAAGTCAAAGATCTGCTTTTGAAATACAGAAATATGTTCATCGGGTAAGAACAGAAGTACAAAATTGCATACTAGCCAACCATTCCTTAACAATATTTGAAGACCTTGTAAAATAATGGTATTAGTTTCTTATTGCTGCTGTAACAGATTACCACAAACTTAGTGTCTTAAAACAACACAAATTAATTACAGTTTTGGAGATCAGAGTCTGCAACTAGTTTCACCGTGTTAAAGTCAAGGTGTCTGTAGGTCTGCCTTCCTTACAGATGCTACAGGGAAAAGCTGGTGCTCCTGCCTTTTCCAGTTTCCAGAGGTTACTCACATTCCTTGAGTTAAGGTCGCACACTCCTCCTACCTGTCTTTTGACATCATATCTCCTTCTCTGACTCTCTTTCTAACATCCCTGCCTTCCTCTTTTAAAGACACTACTTACGCCTGTGGTAATTCATAAAACCTTTCTTTCTCAAATCCCTTAACTTAATCACCCTTCTCCTGTGTCTGGTAACATATTCACAGGTTCTGGGGATTAAAATGTGGACATTCTGGGGGGCTTCATTCTGCCTTTCACAATAACTATCATCAGTCTAGTTACTGACTCTAAAAGAAGATTAAGATATGAGTTTTCTATACGCATAGTTGTCGATATGGATCTTTTTGTGTCAGCCTCTCCTCGTAACGTTTGCATTAATTCATGATATATTAAAACATTCTGATTCTGAACCATAGTCGACCCTTTACCTCTTTGAAAAAAGCTTCGTATCCCTTCTGCCTGTTCATTCTATTTCCAATTTTGCCCTCATCCCGCCCAGTCTTCTCCCTGCTTCTCTATGCTCTTCAACCAGCACTGCATACACACGGCTATTTAACTGTAACTGGGAAAATCCGGTTATATGCTTTAAACTGTTCTTTGTCCATCGGTTTTCTTTTTTCCTTTTCTTTTCTCCTTTTTGACCCTTTTATGTATTTTCTACTTCCTATTATTCGCCCTCCCTCCTCCGTCTTTTCTCTTAACTTTTTCTTTTTCCGTCTCGCTTTGCATGTTAGTTGAATTAACCTGTGCATTTGTGCGCTCCTGCTCCCTGTGTGTTTGTCTGTCTGTTTTCTTTTCCAGGGCTACCTCAAGAAACAAGCCATAGTACACAAGGTGGAGAGTCCCAAATATCACTACGAATAGGAAAATAAAACAACCAAGGTCCCAACAAGAGAGACCAAGAGATACCATTTAAAAAACAGTCTCTGAAAGTATAGGCCCTGGACAGTCAGAGTCTTCTTGGATAGAGCAGCGCACATAGATACAGAGGACATAACAGGTCTTTAAAACCAACAAGAGCTGGAAAGCTAACTAAAATGACGAAACGAAAGAGCTCTCCTCCAAAGAAACTCCAAGAAATGACAGCTAATGAACTGCTCAAAACAGATATCAGCAGCATAAATGAACAAGATTTTAGAATAATAATGGTAAAATTAATAGCTGGGCTTGAAAAAACATAGGGGACATCAAAGAAACTATGGCTACAGACAGAATTGAAAATAAAAATAGGCATGAAGAATTAAAAAATGTGATAAATGAGATACATAATAAATTAGAGGCCTCCAATGCATGGATTGAAGAGGCAGAAAGGAGAATAAGTGATTTAGAAGACACCATTCTAGAAAAACAAGAAGCTGACAAAAAAAGAGACAAACTGATCCAGGAAGAGGAAAGAAGAGTTCGAGAGATCAGTGACACAGTCAAATGCAACACTAACTGTATCACAGGAATCCCAGAAGAGGAAGAGAGGGGGAAAGGGCTGAAGGAGTCCTGGAACAAATTATAGCAGAGAACTTCCCCGACCTGGGAAAAGAAGTAAACGTTGAAATACAAGAGGCTCAGAGGACCCCCCTCAGATGTAATCTGAATCAACCTTCTGCAAGGCATATCATAGTAAAAATGGCAAAATATAAGGACAAAGAGAAAAGTTTGAAAGCCGCTAGGGAGAAAAGGTCCCTAACATACAAAGGCAAACCTATCAGAGTGGTGACAGACCTATCTAATGAAACGTGGTAGGCCAGAAAGGAATGGCAGGAGATCTTCAATGTGATAAACAGAAAAAATATTCAGGCAAGAATCCTCTACCAAGCAAGCCTGTCATTCAAAATAGAAGGAGAGATAAAAACCTTTCCAAATAAACAGAAATTGAAAGAATTCGTCACCACTAAGCCAGCCCTACAAGAAATCCTGAGGGGGATGCTCTGAAGGAAAGGTTGCAGGGAACAAAGATACGAGAGACACGACCACAAGCATGAACTCCACAAAGGACACAAAGACTCTAAACCCACATATCTCAATAATAACACTGAATGTAAATGGGCTGAATGCTCCAATCAAAAGACACAGGGTAGTAGAATAGATAAAAAAACAAAATCCATCTATATGCTGTCTACAAGAAACTCATTTTAGACCTGAAGACAGCTTCAGATTAAAAGTAAGGGGATGGAGAAATATATATCATGCTACTGGAAATCAAAAGAAAGCCGGAGCAGCTATACTTATATCAGACAAACTGGACTTTATATTAAAGACAATAACAAGAGATGAAGAAGGGCATTACATAATAGTTACAGGGTCTATCCATCAGGAAGAACTAACAATCATAAATGTCTATGCACTGAATATGGGAGCTCCTAAATATAGAAAACAACTAATCACAAAGAGAAACAGGCTCATAGATAAGAATGTGCTAATAGCAGGGGACTTCAATACTCCACTTACAGCAATGGATAGGTCAACCAGACAGAAAATCACTAAAGAGGGGTGCCTGGGTGGCTTAGTCGGTTAAGCGTCCGACTTTCGCTCAGGTCATGATCTCGCGGTTCGTGGGTTCGAGCCCCGCGTCGGGCTCTGTGATGACTGCCAGCTCAGAGCCTAAAGCCTGTTTCAGTCTGTGACTCCCTCTCTCTCTGACCCTCCCCTGCTCACGCTGTCTCTCTCTCTCTCTCCTAGAAATAAATAAAAATATATAAAAAATAAATAAATAAATAAATAAATAAATAAAATTTAAAAAAAAAAAGAAAGAAAATCACTAACGAAATAATGGAATTGAAAGACACTTTGGACCAGATGGATCTGAAAGATATATTTAGAACTATACATCCTGAGGCCAAGGAATTTACTCTCTTCTCAAGTGTACATGGCACATTTTCCAAGAAAGATCTCATACTGGGACATAAAGCAGCCCTCAATAAATATAAAAGAATTGAGATCATACCATGCACACTGTCAGATCATAATGCTTTGAAACTTGAAATCAATCACAGGAAGAAGCCTGGAAAACCCCCAAAAACATGGAAGTTAAAGACCACCCTACTAAAGAATGAATGTGCCAATCAGGCAATTAGGGATGAAATTAAAAAATATATGGAAATGAACGAAAATGAAAACACAATAATCCAAAATCTATGGGATGTGGCAAAGGCAGTCCTAAGAGGAAAGTACATGGCACTCCAGGCCTATTTCAAGAGATTAGAAAAAGCGCAAGTCCAAAATCTAACAGCTCACCTAAAGGAACTAGAGGCAGAGCAACAAGAACGCCCTAAACCCAGTAGAAGAAGAGAAATAGTAAAAATTAGAGCAGAAATAAACAACATAGAGACCAAAGAAATAATTGAGCAGATCAATGAAACCAAGAGTTGGTTTTTTGAAAAAATAAACAAAATTGACAAACCTCTAGCCAGGCTTCTAAAAAAGAAAAGAGAGAGCACCCAAATAGACAAAATCAGGAATGAAAATGGACTGATTACAACCAACCCCTCAGAAATACAGGCAATTATCAGGGAATACTATGAAAAATTATATGCCAACAAATTGGACAACAGAAGAAATGGACAAATTCCTAAACGCACACCCACTACCAAAATTCACACGGGAAGAGATAGGAAATCTGAACAGACCCATAATCAGAGAGGAAATCGACTCAGTGATCAAAAATCTCCCAACAAATAAGAGCCCAGGACCAGATTGCTTCCCCAGGGAATTCTACCTGACATTGAAAATACAATCAATACCCATTCTTCTCAAGCTATTCCAAAAAATAGAAAGTGAGGGAAAACTCCCAGACTCATTTTATGAAGCCAGCATCACTCTGATTCCCAAGCCAGACAGAGACCCAGCAAAGAAAGCAAACAGGCCAATATCCTTGATGAATACGGATGTAAAAATTCTCAACAAGGTACTTGCAAATCGAATTCAACAGCACATAAAAAGAATTATCCACCAAGACCAAGTGGGATTCATTCCTGGGTTACAGGGCTGGTTCAACATTCGCAAATCAATCAATGTGATACATCACATCAACAAAAGAAAAGATAAAAACCATATGATCCTGTCGATAGATGCAGAAAAAGCATTTGACAAGATACATCATCTCTTCTTAATGTTTTTTATTTTTTTATTTTTTATTTATTTCTAGGAGAGAGAGAGAGAGAGAGACAGCATGAGCAGGGGAGGGACAGAGAGAGAGGGAATCACAGACTCTGAAACAGGCTCCAGGCTCTGAGCTGGTAGTCAGCACAGAGCCCGATGCGGGGCTCGAACCCATAAACCGCGAGATCATGACCTAAGCGAAAGTGGGATGCTCAACCGACTAAGCCACCCAGGCGCCCCCATCATCCCTTCTTAATAAAGACTCTAGAGAAAGTTGGGATAGAAGGAACTTACTTAAACATCATAAAAGCCATCTATGAGAAGCCTTCAGCTAACATGATCCTCAACAGGGAAAAACTGAGAGCTTTCCTCCTGAGATCAGGAACACGACAGGGATGTCCACTCTCACCGCTGTTGTTTAACATAGTGCTGGAAGTCCTAGCATCAGCCATCAGACAACAAAAGGAAATAAAGGGCATCAGAATTGGCAAAGAGGAAGTCAAATTATCACTTTTTGCAGACGACATGATTCTCTACATAGGAAACCCAACAGACTCCACCAGAAGCCTATTAGAACTGATCCAAGAATTCAGCCAAGTTGCAGGGTACAAAATCAACGTACAGAAATCGGTTACATTTTTATACACCAACAATGAAGCAACAGAAAGAGAAATCAAGAAGCTGATCTCATTCCCAATTGCACAAAAAACCATAAAATACCTCGGAATAAACCTAACCAAGGATACAAAAGATCTGTTTGATGAAAACTAGAGAAAACTTATGAAGGAAATTGAAGAAGACACAAAAAAATGGAAAAACATCCCATGCTCATGGATAGGAAGAATAAATATAGTTAAGATGTCATTACTGCCCAAAGCTATCTATACATTCAACGCAATTCCAATCAAAATTGCACCAGCATACTTCTCAAACTTAGAGCAAACTATCCTAAAATTTGTATGGAACCACAAAAGACCTCGAATAGCCAAAGTAATACTGAAAAAGAAAACCAAAACAGGAGGGATCACCATCCCAGACTTTAGCCTCTACTACAAAGCTGTCATCATCAAGACAGTATGGTATTGGCACAAAAACAGACACATAGACCAATGGAACAGAATTGAGAACTCAGAAGAGGACCCAAAAGTATATAGCCAACTGATCTTTGACAAAGCAGGAAAGAATATCCAATGGAAAAAAAAGACAGCCTTTTTAACAGATGGTGTTGGGAGAAATGGGCAGCAACATGCAGAAGAATGAAACTAGATCAATTTCTCACACCATACACAAAAATAAACTCAAAATGTATAAAGGACCTGAATGTGAGATAGGAAACCATCAAAACCCTAGAGAAGAAAGCAGGAAACAACCTCCTTGACCTCCACCACAGCAACCTCTTACTTGATACATCCCCCCCAAAAAAGGAATCAATAGCAAAAATAAACAATTGGATCCTCATCAAGATTAAAAGCTTCTGCACGGCAAAGGGAACAACCCACAAAACTAATAGGCAACCAACGGAATGGGAAAAGATAGTTGCAAATGACATATCGGATAAAGGGTTGATATCCAGAATCTATAAGGAACTCACCAAACTCCACACCTGAAAAACAAACAACCTAGTAAAGAAATGGGCAGAAGTTATGAACAGACACTTCTCCAAAGAGGACATCCAGATGGCCAACAGACACAGGAAACAATGCTCAGCATCCCTCCTCATCAGGGAACTACAAATCAAAAGGACACTGAGATACCACCTCACGCCAGTCAGAGTGGCTAAAATGAGCAAATCAGAGAACACGAGATGCTGGCAAGGATGTGGAGAAACAGGCACCCTCTTACACTGTTGGTGGGAATGTAAACTGGTACAGCCCCTCTGGAAAACAGTGTGGAGGTTCCTCAGGAAACTAACAATAGAACTCCCCTAGGACCCAGCAATAGCACTGCTAGGAATTTACCCAAGGGATACAGAAATGCTGATGCATAGGAGCACATGTACCCCAATGTTCATAGCAGCACTCTCCACAATAGTTAAAACCTGGAAAGAGCCTAAGTGTCCATCAACAGATGAATGGATCAAGAAGATGTGGTTTATCTATACCATGGAATACTACATGGCAATGAGAAACAATGAAATCTGGCCATGTGTAGCCACATGGATGGACTTTGAGGGTGTTATGCTGAGCGAAATAAGTCAGGCAGAGAAGGACAAATATCATATGTGTGCACGTATAGGAGAATGAGGAGGAACCTAACTGATGAACAAGGGGGAGAAGAAGGGGGGAAATGGTGGGGGAAAGGGAGAGAGGCAAACCATGAGAGACTCTTGAATGCTGACAAAAACTGAGAACTGATGGATGTAGGGGGGAGGGGGGCTGGGCATGGAGGAGGGCACTCGTGGGGATGAGCACTGGGTGTTATGTGGAAACTAATTTGACAATAAACTATTTGTAAAAAAAATAAAATAAAAAAGAAATAAAACATTCTGATTCTTGAATGTATTTAAGTAAGCTTGCCTGTGGTAGACTGTCTGCAAAGTGGCTATAATTATTTCTCTCCTCTTTCCATTTACCTTTCCATTTGACTTTGCAATTCTTCCCCATCAAGTCTATTTTAGCACATTATTAATCTGGTTTGTTTTGTGACTATTTTGACAAATAGAATATAGAGAAGTGACGTATAAGTTCTGAGCATAGGCCTCCAGAGGCCTCATGTAGTTCTAATTTCTTTCTTGAAACTCCTGTGGCAGGTACATAAATATGAACAGCACACAGAAGGAGCTGAGACCACACAGGGCAGAGCTGATTTGTTCTAGCTCTGCAGCCACCCTAGAAGAGTTAGATTCCAGTTGATTTGGAAGCTGACCATAGATGCCAGAGTGAGACCAGAAAACACTAGATGAACTTCCCAGCTCACCAGAGACTTGTAAGCAATAATGAATGCTTATTGTTTAAGGCTGCTAATGTTGGGGTGATTTATTACATAGTGAAAGGTAATTGATGCATTGCCTTACATAATACCAATTTATTTTTTAGTATTGTAAGTGGGTATGCCATTCTCTCTAAGATTTATAATTTTAAGATTCTCATAGTTCTTCAAAACTTTTTTCAAATCATGTTCTATATCATTTACTTGGGATAATGCCTATGTGAATTTTTGTCTATGTGAACTGCAGTCTGCCTCATGAGCATAAAAACCTTCAGTTTAAAAACTCATTCTAAGTTACCTTTACAGGGTGTCTTAGAAATAATAACAAAAGATTATGTCTCTCTTTGGAAAGTATATAATGCCAGGAGACAAAACTATTTTAAAGATGTCTTATCAATTTTCCACTGCAATCATATTAAGATAAATATTTTTTTTGAAGCTCTAGAATACACTGGATATTTTGGGAATGAGGGGTGATATCACCTTTCTCTAATGAGCTTGAATATTTATAGAAAATAATATTGACTCTTATAGTTTCTTATCTCAATTAACAAATAGTTTTATAAAAAAACTATCCTTAAATGAATGCTTTTTAATAAATACAAGCATACCTCAGAGATATTGCTGGCTTGGCTCCAGAACACTGCAACAAAATGAGTATTACAATAAAGCAAATCAAATGATTTCCTTGGTTCCCCGGTGCATAAGTTATATTTACACCATACTGTAGTCTTTTAAGTGTGCAATGGCACTAATGGTCTTTAAGAATACCTTAATTAAAAATTAATACCTTAGTTAAAAAATACTTCATTGCTAAAATACACAAACCATTAGCTCAGTTTTCAGTAAATCATAATCACTGACCACAGATTACCGTAACAAATATAATAATGGAAAAGTTTGCAATATTTCAAAAATTACCAAAATGTGACATAGAGATGTGAAGTGAGCAAATCCTGTTGGAAAAACAGTGCTGATAGACTTGCTTAATGTAGAGTTGCCATCAATATTCAATTGTAAAAAAACACAATATCTGCAAAGCACAATAAAGTGAAGCTCAATAAAATGAGCTATGTCTGAAAAGACATACTTCTATTTTTTTTTTTTTTGCTGAAAATGCTTTAAAGAGATGTGTGTGTGTGTGTGTGTGTGTGTGTGTGTGTGTGTGTATTCCATAGTTTAAAAACTCTACAATTCTACATTGAACCTCAATAATGTTACCATTTTTTTCCTAAACAAATGACTATTGCTAAAGAGATTCCTGGGGTGCCTGGATGGCTCAGTCAGTTGTGCATTCAACTTCAGCTCAGGTCATGATCTCACAGTGTGTGAATTCAAACCCCACATCAGGCTCACTGCTTGTCAGCACGGAGCCTGCTTCACGTCCTCTGTCTCTCTCTCTCTCTTTCTGTTCACCCCCCACTCTCTCTATCTCAAAAATAAAATAAACATTAAAAAATAGGGGTGCCTGGGTGGCTTAGTTGGTTAAGCATCCGACTTTCGCTTAGGTCATGATCTCGCGGTTCATGGGTTCGAGCCCCGTGTCGGGCTCTGTGCTGACTGCCAGCTCAGAGCCTGGAGCCTGTTTCAGTCTGTGACTCCGTCTCTCTCTGACCCTCCCCTGCTCACGCTGTCTCTCTCTCTCTCTCCTAGAAATAAATAAAAATCTTTAAAAAAAAATAAATAAATAAACAAAACTGTTTCTTTCTATAGCAACATTAAAATGTGGTTTAGTGTTTATTATTGTTGAGATGATTTGCTAAGTTGCAAAAACTAACTGAAATGATTTTCTGTCCTTAATTTTAATATCATCAATATTGGGGCACCTTGGTGGCTCAGTTGGTTGAGTGTCTGACTTCAGCTCAGGTCATGATCTCACTGTTCTGTGAGTTCGAGCCCCGCATGGGGCTTTGCAAGCTATGGGGCTTTGAGCCTTTGGGCTGATAGTGCAGAGCCTGCTTTGGAGTCTTTCTCTGGCAGCCGCCCCCCTAGTGTTGTCTCTCTCTCGAGAACAAACAAACATTAAAAAAATTGAAACAATATCATAAATATTGAATGCCATTCCCCACATCAACAATATCTCAATAGAGAGTCTCCATAAATATAAGTATCATAGTTATAAAGTAACTAAAGTATATTTGCATATTCATGCCAATAAATACTACCTCATTACTTTATAACAATAACAAAGTGCTGATATGAAAAGGAAGAAAAAGATCTATAGACACAAAGAGTTAAGTTGTATAGAACTACTAAGCTTTGGTGTGAACTATCCGATTTCAAATTAAATTGGGATAGGATTCTTTTCATATGCCTAATAACACAGCAAAATAGTTCATTAGAAGAAAGGAAGTTAATTCTTTACTGGGTTCTCATTTTTCTTTTCTTTTTTCTCCTTGTTCTAGAAGTCATATGAAATTTACATAGGTTTTTTTTGTAACTACTCCTAATTCTAATATTTAGGTAAATCATTTCTAAAAATCATGTGTATCAGCTGTGGATGAGAAATGTCTAAATGCACGATCCATACTTCATACATTTAAAGAAATAACATTTCATGGCCTAGTACCATAGAATATCTAGAATACAGTACAGTAAACATGCTGACCAAATCTCATTTTTACTACCTAAAAGATGGCTTCATGTATCTGTTTCTTCATCTATCTGATCCAAAATCACATTCCACACCAACAGTAGTAATCTCACAGGTCAAACAGACCCCTTATTACTGATTCATTTGTTTATTATGACATTTAAGCAGCTATCCTTACTCCAGATAAGGATAAGTTATATTACATAATTTATAAGGATTAATTTTTCTACTTTTGGCCATTTCTTTTGTCAATTATCTTAAGTACATGTCCAAAATTGTTACATTAAACTCAACAGATATTGAATAGAAACCGTTTTCTATGGCTCTGCTTTCCTTAATTTATTAAGATAAAAAAGAAATGACAGTGTAAATATCTATGGTAAGTGTACCCTAATATCTAGACATCCAACTGAGAGATATTACACACCTACAAATGAAAAGGATTCTGCTTATATAATCAAAAGGAGGGAAAGGAAATTCTCAAATTAGGGATTAGCAGGTAGTTGCCTTTTCTGAGAAGTCCTCTAGTTTTAACATAACCTCATTCATATATGTAGCTTCATAGTCCTTATTCTCATTAAATCAAGTTGAATTACTTGAGATACAAAAATGGTCTCATTGTAAATACTAACTATGTCCCAATAGGGAAACTGGAGACAAGTATTAGGGAAATAATTTATTTTGAAAAATTTTCTATTTCTATGAACCTTAAGAAAGCTAGTTATCCATTAAGAAGAATAGGACTGTACCTTCCTGATAAGTGCCAGTAGATAAAAAAAATTAAAGCATGGAGTTTGCTTCCCAGTGGAAAACCTCAGATCATTTATTAATTCTTTATTAAATTAAACTATAATCTCTCATGTAGGGGCCCTAATGGGTGCAATAAATTCAAGCAACTCCAACTTAAACAGCAGTTGTTTTTAATTGAAAACAGAAATATAAATGTGGTCTTCATTAATAATGTTGCTAATCCTGTTTCCTGCATTTGATTAAATGTCCCCACTAGCTAACAGACATATTTTATATGTGACATTATAGTACACCAAAATCACTGAAGCATGATCATCATCTACCACAAAATACTTCACACTCTGTCCCTAGTAGTTTAAATCTATTATCAATAATCCTTACAAGATCCCTGTAAAGCAGATTAAGACATGTGCATGCTCAAGGTTAAGTGCCATGGAGCTCTAGAAGTAAATGGCAAGTTTTAGGATTAAAATCCAGTTCACTGTGGTTCCAAAGCTTGCTCCATTTTACTATCATTATGGAGAAATCCTCACTGGGCTCTAGCTAAATGTAGCACCATTTGTAAAATGTTTGAAGTGCAAAGCAGTAAGGAATTGTCCCTACCTGTAAGGAACTTGCAACCTGGTTATGGAAATAAAGCACATACAAAAAGAAGTAGCTTATCAGCTTTGCAGGAGTAAAAGGAAATTGAGTCCCCACTGGAACAGCCCATAGAAAAAGTCAAGGATAGAGGATGCCACGTTTCACACTGTCCTATTACACGGTTGCTTATTTGTCCTAAAGCGGGGGAGAGGAAAACACGCACACTCAGAAGCAGCCAAAAAACATCACGTGCTTAACACTAAGCAGCAGGAGAAGCAAGTTGCCTAGCTCGTCAACTGAAAATTTCAACTCTCAGTCCTTACCTTTTGGCAATACTCCGCTGGCCTAGCCGGTCTGTTTCCACTCCTGGGGGCCTCAAACACACTTCTCAGCTCATCAAGGGCAATGGAGAAGCGCTCAATCCTGCGGCGACCCGTCAAGGAATCCTCCTTTAGCACTTCAGGCGGGCAATATTCCCTGGAGGGGTCACTCTTGTCCTCAGGCTCTGAGTTCAACATCTCCTCTCCTACACCGAGGGGCATGCCAGGGGGGTCCGGAGGTCCAGGTGCTGACACCGCCTCTAATTTGGGGTCAAGCAATTTGCTCTCTCCAGGCTGCAAGAGCCTGCAACGACTACCCCCAGGGCAACACTCACTTTTGTGGTACTCACTGGACTCCCACTTCTGCCTCAGGAGGTTCAGGGAGCCCTTCTGTATCGGGAACATGGACGGCTCCAGGTTGTCCTGCAATATCAAAAGTGTCTTTCATCACAGATGCAGTCAGGCATGTGAGGCATTTTCAAAATACAACTCCTGGACTGCCAGCTCTTGGAGCTGGTGTTACAGTGTAGAAATCCAGCTTTGCTATATAAGGTCTGGCGCTTGACCCTACAAAGTATGACAGTTAACTTAGAATTAGATTATGGAAAGGACTGATTTGTACAGCCATGGACACTTAAAAAATAGAGACAAAAAACCAAGAAGACGTGATTTTCTTTCCCTTTCTATATCTGTAAAGTCACCCACCAATTATTTACAATTTAAAACTCAAGACAACAGTCATTCATTATCTAGTCTACTCTGAGAAAAAGCAATTTAACAAGTCTAACATGAAATTAAAAGGTTTAGGACTTCTTTTGAAATTATTGGCTTCTGCAAATGTCTTCCTTCACAAGTAATAAACTAATCTCTAACAGCTATTAAGTTTCTTTGATAAAAAACTTGCATGCATCTGATTTTAATCCTAACATCATCAGAATGAGTTAGTTGCTACTATCTTCCAGGTAAGAAAACTGAGAAGTCCTTTGCCCAGGGCTCTAACTGACAGAATCTGGATTTGAAATGCATATTTGTGACTCCAGAAATTTGTGACTGACCTCTTAACCACTACAGACTAACACCTCTTCTGTAACTTTAGCATCCAATTCAAATCTTACTGTGAAATTGATGAGAACTTCACCTTGTTTTAGAGTTTTATGGCGAAGAGGAAAAAACAAAAAACAAAACATCAAATGGCAAAATGTATCCCTGTCAGAAATAAACCCACATATCCAAACACCAATCACAGCCAGCAAGAATTACACGCTAGCATGAATTTTTGCCATAGAAATAGCTACTTTCTATTCTAACCCAGAGATTCTACACTACAAATTTGGGGTTTTAAAAAATAAATTTTGGAATGAACAAATGAATGAATAAAGTAATTGATTTTGCTCTTGAGGGATGATGCATTTTCCTGGAAAAGTATTAGCACAGTGGGTATGATAAACAATCTCACTTAGATTTAGGCCTGGAAGTATCTCAAAAGGTCACCTAATACAATGGCTGTCCAGACTTCTTTCACTGCAAACTCCATTATAAAACACATTCTATGTATTGGGACTCAGCTCACATACAATATAAATAAACAAATAAGAAACAATTTTTTGGTTTTATTAGATACAGTCTGATGATATTTTCAACTCTGATATCCTTCATTTAAAAAAATGCTGCCCACCAAACTGATTTAATGGTCTACTAATGGCTCATGGACCATTGGAGAACTCCACTTATAGTAGGGGTTCAAACCTAGGTTGGGTTTTACTAACAGTGAGACCTTAGAAGAGCTTCATTCCTAAAATAGATTTATAAATATCATGGCTTTATTTTGAAAAATACATTAGATAATGCATATAAACTTCCAGGGTGTATGAGAAACCCACCCACAGCTCTTAATTGCGCTCTGTGCTCCATCTCTTGCTAAAACATCATTTGAATCAGTTAAATACTCATGCTACACATGAGCCTCCTTGATAGCAGTGCTTGGAAGAAGGACGAGAATATTTTAAGTCACAAATCCATAGACTGAACAGACTGGAAAATTTTGCTTTAATAATATTGCTAATTAATAAGTTTGGATGACACTTAATATAGAAAATCTCAAAAAACAGTAGCACCCAGCAAGATGTAAATATCCTTTGGGAAGCTGATCAGCATATGCTGAGAATCTAATCAACATATGCTGGAAATGTCTGTGACTCATGTGTAAATGGACTTCAGAAAAGATCTTATTAACAAGGGAATGACTGAGACATTGTCACAGCTGGCAATAGTGACCTCATGAGGTTACTCAATGAAAGAATTATTCCTGAACCAATCTTGCAGAGTTGGGAACAGAAATATAGGAGGAAGAAAAATTGCCAAGTAGGGGAGGAAAAGCAATTTTTTTTTCTCTTATAGAAAAAAAAAAATCCTAATATTTAAAACTGATTTTGAACTTCTGATTCTAGATAAAGATGGAATAGACATATTTTTCTCTATTCATCCTACTAAATATGGCGAAAACCCCTCAAAATTATATACAAAACAAATGTAAGAGGACTTTGATAAGTAGAGAGATGGAGACTGCCTAGGTAATCTGAGATTTGAGGGACAATATGGTAATGAACTCTTTCAGTCTTATATGGCCAAAATGTGTTGCTGGAATAATAACCCAAAGACTTCTAATGGGAACTAAGAAACTTCCCCAAGGAAAGCCTTCTCTCTCTAGCCAAAGAAACAGGAAATGGGGCAAAATTAGCATAACAAGAAATTTCAGACCATGATTGCCATCCAGGTAAATACTAAATGATTTTTACTCAAGATATGTGTAGGTTCCCCCCCCCCCACCCTCAACATCAACCAATTGTCCAGCTCTCTGGACCTGTGATTAACTACTTAGAATTAGGACAGATTCCAAAGATCTCAGTACCTTAAGACTGTCCTCACTTTAGAGACCAGTCAAGTCCCAGGTTCCCACCTGCACTTTGGACCAATTGGCTGTCAGTTGAGGGTTCCCATGATTCCTCTACTCAAGTTGGAGAATTTGTTAAAATGACTCACAGAACTCAGGATAGCATTTTTCTTGTATTTACCTGTCCATTACAAGGGATACAACTCAGGAACAGCTAAATGGACATGATGCACAGGGTAAACAAAGTATGAAGTAGGTGGTGGAGAGCCTCCAGGCTCTCTCAGCATCCAGATATGTTCACCAGCCCAGAAGCTCTGAGTTGTTAAGGGGATTTTATGGAGGCTTCATTATAGCTATGAAGGATTAAATCATTGTTTATTGGTGATTAGCCAACCTCTCTTTTCCCCTCCTCCGAGGTCAGAGGTGGGGTTAAAAGTTCTAACTCTCTAACCATGTTTTCATCTTTCTAGCAAATAATCTCTATCATGAAGCTACCAGTCCCAGCTACCATTCATCTCATTAGCATACAAAAGATATTCTTATCCTCCAAAGATTCCATGAGTTTTAGGAGCTGTATGCAAGGAACCAGAAACAAAGATCATTATATATTTATCACAAACACCATGAAAAATGCCAGCTTTGCTCCTTATTGTACCCTCTCCCTCCTACCACAATGATGATATCAGAGAAGATTGAGTGAAGAACAAGGATCTTCACCCCCACTCGATCTCTCTCTAAGATGTCAGTGAAGGCTGTGTGAGGATCATGTCGTTCTGTACCACCTAGAGGTAAAGAGATTTTGCTCCTTCTCCCTTTCCCTGCTCACATCAGAGAACACAGAGTTGGCAGGTAAGACTTTCACTGTCGGTGAGGTTTCTCTTCCAACAGTGGTGTCGATGGAGCCCACGAGGAGAACAGTAACACTGGGGGTTGGGAAAGGGACGTCTCTCCTTCCCTGAGATTCAGGGTGATATTAGTGAAATCCCACTTTGCCTAACTCCTCTACTGGGAATCAAAAGAGACTAACTGGGGAAATTGGACTTCTACTCCCACTTGAAAGTAATAAAGCTTCTTTTCCTTCATCTTCTGAAATAGATACAAGTTCCAAACTTTAGAATAGAATCACCCAAATGTCCAGAATATAATTGAAACTCGCAGATCTCCCCTCTCTTTCTTTCTCTCTCTCTCCTCCATCTCCCCCAGCTCTCCTGGGATTCTATCTCTCTGCCCCTCACTCATTGTGCCCCCTCCCCCCTAAAAAAGAAAAAAGAAAAGAAAATCACCAATCATACCAAGAGCCAGGAAAACCTAACTTGAGGAGAAAAACATCAATAGACACCAGTACTGACATGACTCATATATTTGCAATCCTCTGAAAGAATTTTAAATCAGTCATCATAAAACTGCCTCAATGAGTAACTACAAATATGCTTGAAATTCTTTTAACAATGGAAAAGTCTAAGCAAACAGAAGATATAAAGGATAATCAAACAGAAATTTTACAATTGTGATATCAATAGCCAAAATAAAGAATTCACTGATGGTCTCAGAAGAATGGAAAGAACAAAAGAAAAAGATCAATGAAGCTGAGGATAGAATGTTAGAAATTACCCAAAGTAGGGGCGCCTGGGTGGCTCAGTCGATTGTGTCCAACTTCGGCTCAGGTCATGATCTCATGATCTCATGGTCTTATGATTTCATAAGTTCAAGCCCCACATCGGGCTTGCTGCTGTCAATGCAGAGCCCACATTGAATCCTCTGTCCCCCTCTCTCTGTCTCTCTCCTGCTTGCAGGCTCACTGTCTCTCTCTCTCTCACTCTCTCTCTCAAAAATAAGTATTAAAAAAAGAGAAATTATTCAATGTAAACAACATGAAGAAAATGCAATGAAGAAAGAAAAAAATATATAAAACCTTAAGGACCAAACATCATAACAAAAGATCTAACATTCATGTCATTGAGGTCCCAGAAAAGGAGAATGATGGTGGTGCTGAAAAACTAGTCAATGAAATCACGCTTGGAAATTCCCCAAATTTGGCAAAAGACATGAACTTATGAATTATAAAAGCTGAGTTAACCCCCAAGACATATCAAAACCTAATTCCAGAAAACAAAATTAAAAGAAAATATCTTGTAGGCAGTAAGAATTAGGGGGGAAACAATTTAAATAACAATGGGTATTCATCAGAAATCACGGTGGTAAGGAGGAAGTGGCACAATATTTTTCAAATACTGTAAGAAAATAACTGTTGGGGCATGTGTGTGGCACAGTCAGTTGAGCATCAGACTCTTGATTTTGACTCAGGTCATGATCTCACGGCTCCTAACTGACCTCTACCTTGGGCTTTGTGCTGACAGTATGGACCCCACTTGAGATTCTCTCTCTCTCTCTCTCTCTCTCTCTCTCTCTTTCTCTCTCTTCCTGCCCCTCTCCTGATCAAACTTTCACACTCTCTCAAAATAAATAAATAAACTTAAAAAAAAAAAGATAAGTGTCAATGCCAAATTCTATTTCTACAAAAATTGTCCTTTTAGGGATGAAAGAAAAATGAAGACATTCAGCTGAAGCAAAACTAAAAGAATTCATTGCCACAAAATTTACCTTAAAAGAATAGTTAAAATAATTCTTGAAATACAATGGAAATTATAAAAGAAACAATTTTGGAATATCAAGAATGAAGAGAGAACAATAAAAGGAAAAATCATGGATAAATACATTAGATTTTCTCCTCTTAAATTTCCTAAATGATGGTTGATGGCAGAAGCAAAAAGTACAAGACTAGTCTGCTATGGTTCTCAGTGTATGTAGTGGAGTGATTTAAAACAGTTACACTATAAATTAGGAGGGTAATGGAATAAAGAGATAAAGTTTCTATACTTCAACTGGCAAAATGCTGACACCAAGAGACCATGATAAGTTATTCATATACTATGTGATACTTAAGAAGTCACTAAAAAAAAAATCCATCATGTTAGAAAAAGCAGATAAATCAAAATGGATTTTAAGAAATATTCAAGTATGTCACAGAAGTCGGAGAAAAGGAAACAAACAAAGATAAAACAATCTAAAATGACAGGGTTAAGCTCTATAATGTCAATTATTACATGAAATGTAAATGATCTAAAAATACCGATGAAAAGATGGAGATTGCAGAGAACTATACTGAGTGAAAAAAAAAATCTCAGAAGGTCACGTACTATATGACTGCATTTGCATAACATCTTTGAAATTACAAATTATAGATGTGCAGAACAGGTTAGTAGTTGCCAGAGTTGTTGTGAATGTGGAGGGAAGAGAAGGTATGACTATGAAGAAGTAGCCCAAGAGAGACATTTGGGGGGTGGGGTTGAAAAAGTTCTATTCTCAGGCACCTGTGAGGCTAAGTCAGTTAAATGTCTGACTTTGGCTCAGGTCATGATCTCACAGTTCATGTGTTCGAGCCTCTCATCAGGCTCTGTGCTGAACGCTTGTTCAGAGCCTGGATCCTGCTTCAGATTCTGTGTCTCCTTCTCTCTCTCCCCACTCACACTGTGTCTCACTCTATCCCTCAAAAATAAATAAATGTAAAAAATTAAAAAAGAAAAAGTTCTGATCTCTATTAACAATACTATAAAGGATTACAGCTACAATAAAAGTTGTAACAATCTGCATATGATAAAATGGCATAAGACTGTAATACACATTGTGTCAATATCAACTTCCTACTTTAGATAATATACTATATATGCTCATGTAAGATGTAACAATTGAAGGAGACTAAGTAGTGTTCACTAGATCCCTCTGTACAGTGTTCCTGTGAACTAGAATTATTTCACTTCCTGTGAATCTAGAATTATTCTAGATTCTAGATTATCTAGAATTATTCTAGATTCTAGATAATCTAGAATTATTCTAGATTCTAGATAATCTAGAATTATTCTAGATTCTAGATAATCTAGAATTATTTAAAAATAAAATAGTAATGGGGCACTTGCGCGTCTCAGTTGGTTAAGCCTCCGACTCTTTTTTTTGTTCCAACATAATTAAGATATATTTTATTGTATTTTCAATTTTCACCATCAGCATAATATAATTTTCTCCTAGTGTTTTTTTTTTTTAACAAATAGTTTATTGTCAAGTTGGTTTCAACAACACCCAGTGCTCATCCCCACAAGTGCCCTCCTCCATGCCCATCTTCCCCCTCCTCCCCCACACCCATCAGTCCTCGGTTTCTTCTCAGCATTCAAGAGTGTCTCATGGTTTGCCTCTCTCCCCCTCCCCCACTATTTCCCCCCTTCTCCCCTGTGGTCTTCTGTTAAATTCTTCCTAATCCACCTTTACATGCAAACATATGGTATTTGTCCTTCTCTGCCTGACTTATTTTGCTCAGCATAACACCCTCATGGTCCATCCACGTTGCTACAAATGGCCAGATTTCATTGTTTCTCATTGCCATGTAGTATTCCATGGTATAGATAAACCACATCTTCTTGATCCATTTGTCCGTTAATGGACACTTAGGCTCTTTCCATGTTTTAGCTATTGTGGAGAGTGTTGCTATGAACATTGGGGTACATGTGCTCCTATGCATCAACATTTCTGTATCCCTTGGGTAAATTCCTAGCAGTGCTGTTGCTGGGTCCTAGGGGAGTTCTATTGTGAGTTTCCTGAGGAACCTCCACACTGTTTTCCAGAGGGGCTGTACCAGTTTACATTCCCACCAACAGTGTAGGAGGGTGCCCGTTTCTCCACATCCTCGCCAGCATCTAGAGTTCTCTGATTAGCTCATTTTAGCCACTCTGACTAAGCCTCCAACTCTTGATTTCAGCTCAGGTCATGGTCTCATAGTTCAATGAGATCAAGCCCTGTGTTGGGCTCTGCTCTGACAGCTTAGAGCCTGCTTAGAATTTTCTATCTCCCTCTCTCTCTGCTCCTCCCCTGCTTGTTCTCTCTCTCTCTCAACTAAGCTTTAAAAATATATATAAAAACTAAACAAACAAGTGATGTGAAATCACTCCTCCGGTTTTATTCTACTTGGAAGGCAGAGTGAGAAACACAGACAACAGTACCAGCATTCATTTTGTGCAGTGGCACAGGAAGACGAGTCACTCTGCTGCACAGGCCACCATTATGAATGATTAAGTGACATCTTTGTGTCAGTTGTAAATTTATTGCTGCTCAGCTCCCCCAGAGTACTCTTCAATATATGTTCCATGATAAAACACTGAATTGCTTTAAGTATTTCTTTTAAAGAGCATGCAATGTTTAGCTTTCTCAGTAGAGGGCGCTGGAGGGCCAATGCAGGACGAAGAGGTTTTCTGCAATTTCCTGCCAGAATAAGGTGTCAGGGGTTTTATGATAGGAGAACATCCAGTGAGCCTGTCCAGTCAGAGGGACAGAATGCCACCTCTCTATGATCTTATGGTCTTAGTCTGGGGATAATCCTTCCATAGCCCGCTCAACGTGGAAACAAATCTTATAGCTGTCAGTGACCAGGAGGGTCTTAAAGAAAGCCACTGTTGATTCTGCAAGCCCCTGGGCAACCCACATGCAGCCTGCCTGTGGCCCAGGAGATAAACACAGACCTGCTGCTCTCTCTGCCAGTTGGTACAATAGCTCATGTGCTCTGAATGCCTCTTGCCAAGATAAGGGCTATGACTCCCAGTGCATGGCCTTCCCACCAGTTGCTGATCACCTGTTGCCTGTGCTCCCTAAGGGGTGGCCTACTGCTTGTCTAGAAACTTCACGAGCAGTTACAGCCTGGACACCAGCAAGCTGCTCTGCTCTGCTCTGCTTGGGCTGAACCACACCTTCTCCAATGAAGTCTGAACCCTTTGTTAAATGTGTCTGTCCATGGTTACTCTTCCTCAGCCCTAGGGTACCATAAAATGTGTTTCTATGTATTATGGTTACACTTTTATTGTAGATGTTAATCCCTTATATTAAATCTCTCCTGTTTAAACTGTTGTGTGGTTTCTATTTCCTGATTGGACCCACGCTGCTATAATATTCTTGCTTAATAAGAGATGTTTATTGTCTAATTCCAACTGTAGGTCATAAGGATACAGGTTTTAGTACTGTCACGATAATGCATGTCACTGTTACCCTTATTCCCAATGCTGCTAGTGTGTGACACATGGTTGCCTTAACTTCGCTTCCCATATTCCCTCAGGAATGATAACCAATGTGACAGAGGACAGCATTTCCCGAAAAGTGTCCCATTAAACTCTAGTCTTTCATGATGTTCTTCAGAAAACATTACGGCAAGAATTATCTAGAAAAACAAAATTTAAAAGGACAATATCCATCCCATTCTGAAGAGAACTACCATGTGAACTTCCGTATTTACAGTTGGGAAATATCTTTCAGCGAAAAAGAAGCCCAAGTAATTGAGCGATGTTCTAAACTTATTTAATGAGAGAATCTTTTATCATGAATTACCCTTAAGATGCTCAGGTTTTGTCTTCCATCAAAATCATTCTGATGAATGTTAACGTAACCAAAATCACTATAAAAGGCAAGCCTCAGAGTCCATATATATATATATCTATCTGCCATATATATAAATATATGGCAGTTAAAATTGATTATTCAACTCAGTCATGAATTTGACATGTCTTTAAAAAGTATTTGTTAATAATGAAATTTAACAAATAATATTTTCATATTTTTATTTTATTAACAAAACAACTGGCATCTGTCAAAGACCATGACAGATAAGCTGAAACATTTATACATAAAATGAGAAGACCTTCTCAGCATTTGGAGAACTGCATAGTAAGTAAGAATCTGCATATATATGAACTAAGGAAGATAAGGAAGATAGGATACTGAAGTAGGATAAAGCTGATAAGGAAGATAACTGGATATTTTATAAAAGAAGTGTCATTTAATTTTAAAAAACTGAGCGGGAATAAAGATCCCAAGGAGCTACCCAGGCGATCTCGCTCTGACCATGCTGCAAAGGTTGCCAACTGGTTGAAGCATCTTCTTTCCCACTTAATGAGACAGACTTAATTCATGCAGGACTTACTTCCATTCCTGGACCCAAGGCCTGCCCACCACATTATCTTGCCACCTAGGTGAGCAGTGCTGAGGAACAATGTGCGTTCAGGTATTCTAGACTTTGGTTTTCTCTGTCCAGTGGTTCTTCTCTAGGCTAGTGTTCACTACGTTGAACCATTGAGACTGAAGTTGTATAAGGTAGACTGAAGTAGGTTAAAACTGAAAAATGTCCATGGAAACTACATGATTAACCAACAACCTAAAAAAATAAAAGCATCAGGGCTTCATACAACCACTGTTGGGATTTCCACAGAAATGAGTGCTGTTTTTCACTGTCACAGATGACACACAGAATGTTTTGGTGTAACCTAAGTATGTGAACTCTGCATTTTTCCATACTGGCGGGATGGTTTTGGAATTTAAAGAATTTTCTTTTTCTTAATGTTTATTATTTTTGAGGGAAGGTTAAGGGGCAGAGAGAGAGGGAAACAGAGGATCTGAAGCAGTCTCTTTGCTGACAGTAGAGACCCCAATGGGGGTTCAAACCCACAAACATTAAGACCATGAACCGAGCTGAAGTCTGACATTCAAATGACTGGGCCACGCAGGTGCCCAAGGGGACATTCAAACAAGATTCCTCTCCATTATTCTCTCTCTCTCGGACTTATTTTCTCTGCCTCTGCCCTTTCAGTCTCATGCAGTTATTTCCCATCCTGCCACAGGATCTTTGCAAATACCCTCCCTTCTGCCTCAGTGCTCTTCTCTCTTCTGTGCCAGTATCTCCCAATGCTAATGACTCACTCGGAGAAGCACTCCTGACTTACCAAAGATGCTAGAGCTTACTATTTAATAAATACCCAAGGTGATTTTGAGGAAGGTGATTTGAAACCCATACTTGGAGAAACACTAATAAACAAATGTTCAGATGGACGGACAGAAATACAATCTGTCAAGGTTTTGTACATACACATGAACTGATATTCACATTAGGATGCCAGGCCTATAGTTCATGTTGCTGCCAGGTGATCTGCTAGCTCCTATGAAAAGAGTATCGTGTAGAAGGAAACATTTTTCAGACGGGAAAGAAAAGCCTTATCTAAAACTAAGTTGCCAATGTATTAAAAACTGGATTCTCACAAAACTGTCTGTACAAGTTGCGGTCTCTGTAATTCTAAGAATTACCTCTTGCCTCTATTATTGTAACAGTGAGCTTATCTCTAATTATGATAATAATGTAAGGTTTGTGGCCCATTTCATAAAACAACAAGAACAACAATTTTGCCTGTCAAGCACACCAATGTACTCAAAGAAAAATTAAGTCTTTGAGTAACTCTTGGTGCGAAGAAAAATTACCAAATGCTTTCCTGTTCCACTGAAATCCCCTTAAGTCAAACTTTAAACAAGCTTAGTAAATAGACTCATATGGCTGATTTATTAAGATTTCTTATAAATCATAACTCTTGTTTCTTGTATTTGAAGACATGTTTTGGTACACTTTTCTACTAAGAGTGCTTCTAGTTTAAAGCAGAGTTATTTATCAATTTGAAACACATTCCCAAATAGAAGAAATCGGATTCATACAGATGATAGCAAGTGGGCAATTTTACACACCCTGATACATGGTAAGAGTGACAAAAGTGCTGACACGTTTGACCCACATTTCCAAAAAGGGACATTTATCCGAAAGTAAAAAATTTAAGAGAAGAATATTCTTTATATGCAAATATGCCCTGCAGCATTTTTATACTCATTAAAAGAAAGGGAAAACTCTAAAATTCAAAGCAAGAGGAATGCCTTATTACATTATAGTATAGCCACGCAAGGAAGTTATGTAGCCCTCGGAACTAGTAAATATGAAGAATATATAGAAACATTAAAATAAATTTATAATGTAGTATTAAGCAAAGAAAGGCACAGCAGGTAATATGTTGCATTATTTCAAAAGACATGCATGGGTTTAAGAACTAGAAGCATTTAAAAAATGAAAATAATAGTGTTTATGTATTGGGATTTGAGGAAACTGGCTTTTCCACACTTTCAAAGAGAAAAATAAATACTGTCTTTAGCAGCATTAGTTTAAACTGTTTACCATCCTTTGTGGAAGGAAAGAAATAATGCCTTTCACTGCAATTATGGATGTCTTTGCAATATTTTAAAATTTAAAATTTCACCCATTACTCTAATATTTATAGCATCAAATTCCAATATTCTCAGTTTTCCCTAAGCAGGGAATGACCATTGAAGGTAATTTAAACCCAAGAGTCAGTTTACTGCAGTCATCTCTGTTTTAAATTACAGCACTACCAAACCCTCCCCCAGAATCAGCATGCGATCCCTTCCTTTTCCCTCTGGTGGTTTTTGTACATATGTTTATATGAATATATACATATAATGAATGTATATGTATATACATTTATGATATAATTCCTGAGCCTGACCACAAGTGATGTCATTTTTATTGCTTTCTTTGCTCTAAACCAACTAGCCAACAGTTATTTCAGAAAAGAATACAAACTCAGTTCCAGCATATTTCCAGTAGGGACCTGGATGGAAGGCAGGCAGGTGGTGTTCTTCAGGGGCTTATGTAATGTTGTTTCACACTTATCTGATCATTTACTATTAATCTTGACGTTCTGAAAGCATGGCATGCTGCAGAGGGTCTGGGATGCCTGGCAAGGCTGCTTTGTAGAATTATTTCAGCCATAAACCAATCTACTTTTGTGTGAAAAATCACCTAATACCTGTCTCCATTCTCATTATGTCTACTGGTTTCTACATGTTCTCTCTTTTCCCAACACCTGCTGTCCCCTTAAGCATTGCATCTTGGAGATGAGAGCATCTCCTGAAAGTCCTTTAAATGAAACTATAATAACAGCAACAACAAAAATTCAGACACAATTTGGTAATTTTCATACCAACTAAAGTTAGAAAGTTTTTTTGCTACTCAAAACATAGGCTCAACCAATTTATGAATAAAAGAGACACCTGAGTGCAATAAAAATGTATTATGGAAGAGAAGTGTTTTTAGCAGTCTTCTCATCTTTGGTAACTACAGCTATAAGCCTGGAGGGGAAAAATATTTTGATATATAATGCTAGCCTCCTTTAAAATAGTAGCTAATGATCCCAACCAGATGACAGAATATAAAAAGATTGTGGGGCATATCAGTGTCAGCAAGCTGCAGTTTCAAACTACAAAACAAAAGGTTTCCAAGAACCTGCCAAATTTGTGTTGTCACGGAGCCAGATTCTCCACCAAGGAAATCCTTAGTCTCCCAAATATAGAAAACAAGTTAAGGTTAGGGAAATCACCAAACTAGCACCTTCCAAAAAGTATCCCAAGTGTTAAATTTATAACACTAATATTGGTGTGATTTAATTTATTTTTCTGTTTTGGTTACTTTTTTAATTATCAAGTATTTGGTATTTTTGTTGTGATTAAGAAATATTCTCAGACAACACCCATTTTTTTCAGAGAAGCAAATGCTAAAGGTAATGACTAAAAATGTTTGTCAAAAAAAAAGTAATTGATCTTTTCTGGGAGGGAAATTTTAATTACCTTTGGCAGATAGTTGCTAAACATCTACTTACCTGATAAGAACATGAAAGAAAGGAGTTCAGAGTTTCAGAGGGATGACATTTACAATATTAAAAAAAAAAAAAACAACCAACTAACTATGGCTTTAATATAAATGTTGCCAATTCCATTAATTTTTCTGGCTAAATAGATTTTCAATTAGTTTTCCTTTTGAAAATGTACCTAATATTAGTACATTACTTAATTTGCCATTAATAAGATGCATGCATAATTCATACACATAAAGAAAAAGATAGGAATACTGCATTTGTTTATTTTTCTTTCTTTTATCTTCTCATCCACATTTATTAAGCCACTGGCAAAGCACCTTGCTAAGACAAGTTACTAAAAGAAGTTATGAAGTTGTATATTTGCAATAAGCTTATCTTACCGCCATGTCCTTTTCTGTCAAGTTCCTGTCCTGTGCCTCGGCTACCACAGTTACATACCCATTAAAGGAAAACACAAATTTAACAGTTCTTTAACTCACTGATCTCATCTAACTAATGAACGTCAAGCATGATGGACATACGTTGCTAGATAGCGGTTACAAGACACCAAATCTCTCATAGCTACCTCTGGGAGCTACATTATTTAGTAAGTCATGGAACAGAGAAGTGCACTTTCGACCATAACCCCTGCTTGTGCTGAGTACTCAGCTTACAAGGTTTACCAGGTAAAGGCTGATTGAAACAGCTTTTGTTCGCAAATTCTATAGAACGACAACAACAAAAAATGTGCTCAAGACTGATCTTGCAGCATCCTAGGAAACTGTCTGTAGGATGTGGACAATGAGTATTTAATAAAAGAGGATATTCATTAAATGTTTTATGGATTATCCCAAGCAGGATGGGTACCAGACAATACCTGTTATTTAGACAACACCAAGCTGAAGTTCTGTCACACCAGCAAGCTTCTTTCATTCTCATAATCAGAATACATCTGGAAGAAAACAATCATCCAAAACTTGCCCTTGTGAGACTGAAAATAAGAATCTCAATGCTAATAACACAAAGAAAACAAAATTTTAGAGTTTCCCATGGGAAGCTGACGAAGAATTAAAGGTAAATCCTGGTTTCAAGGATTTATAGTCTGGTCAAAAGCACGGCTTCTTAACTTTACTGGGCACCAACATCACCTGAGATGCTATTAACACTGTAGATACCCAAGGCCCTGATTGGGGAGATTCAATAGGTCTGGAATGTGGCCTGGGAATCTGTCTGCTTCTAAGCCCCACAAGTGATTCTGATACCTGAAGCCCACGGACCCCAAATTTAAAGAATTCCCTGCTACATCAGCAGGAATATCAGTGAACTGGACAAGATACAAAAGCATTCATTAATTCAATACACGCTTATAGAAAGCTTACTATGGGAAAGGTAATATGCTGACTACTTACAGTGTATTTATATAAACAACTTGTAAAAATAGAAAATAACTAGTGTTAGTGAGCCTATGGAGAAATTGGAACCCTTGTATATTGCTGGAGTATATGAAACTGTGCAGATGCTCTAAAAGACAATATGGTGTTTCCTTAAAAAATGAAATATACAACTACCATGTTATCCAACAACTCTACTTCAGGGTATAGACCTGAGAGAACTGAAAGCAAGAACTCAAACAGCTGCCAACTGTCCATCAATGAATGAATGGATAAACAAAATGGGGTATATACACTCAATGGTATATCATTCAGCCTTAAAAAGGAAAGAAATATTGGCATATGCTATTTATATAGATGACACTTGAATATATTACACTAAGCAAAACAAGTTGGTCACAAAAGGACCATATTGTATGATATGACTTATGTGAGGTACTTAGAATAGTCCAGTTTGTAGAGACAGAATATTGAATATTGAATATCTGTTACGAGAGGCAGGGAGGAGAGGGGAACGGAGAGTGAGTGTTTAATAGGCACATAGTTTGAGTATGGGAAGATGAAAAAGTTCTAGCGATGGATGGTAGTGATCCCTGCACAATAACAATGTCCTGACTGATATATATATCTCCTTATATAAGGATATATATAAGATATATATAAGGACCTTAGGCAGGCAACAACAAAATCGAAATCATCTTAATCAGTAGGTAGAGAGACAAAGAACACTGAAATAGGATGGATGTGGTGGTAATACAGACATGCTGTATACGGAATGGTAGCAAAAAATGGGAACTCAGCACTTGGAAACTGTTGCCTTACATTTCCTATTCAGACACCACATGGCCTTGAATTTCAGTTTCCTTGGGGATAAAGTGTAACTCATAATCCTTTCCTTGACCTGAGATAGCTGTATAGATCATTTCTATGAAAGAATATATGGAACCTCAAATGTTCTACACAATATCAGAATAATGTCCTTATGTGGCACCATTCAATAGAGATTTCTTTTAAGTACTACATTAAAACCACTCAAATCATATTTTTAATTTTCCTCAAAGTTTAATTTTGAATTTCTAAAATCAAATTAATTTTGAATTTTTTGTGAAAACAAATTATCTGTTAAGGATGGATTTGATTTTTAGATATAGTCAGTCCACTTTAAAGGGTTAAAATGGGATTAGGTGATTTTCAGGAAACTTTCAGAAATCCTGAGGAAAGCCAGCTGTACAGAGTGCCACGTGCACACCTGAAAATACTCAGTTGTCACTTGGTCTCTCAGGGTTTTGGTTTTTATACTTATATAAATTACACCTTCCTTTCAGAGTTCTGGGTTCAAAAAAATATGCTCTAGTCTGTTCCCTGAATGACATGGTAATAGTAGAAAGCTTATGAATTCTTCACCTTCACATTTTCAAGAAACCCTCAGACTCAGATGTGAGTCCAAATACCCTAGGTCCCACTTTGGAAAGTGGTGGTAAGGGTCCACAATCAAGTGTCCCCGATATAAGTCACAAAGTATCCATAATCAAGCATCCGTAATGGCTACCCAGGATAATACTGCAGTCGGTCTTGAGGAAAAGATGCATGTTCAGGATAGTGAGTCTTATCTTTTCCTGTGTGCAAGGCTGTCCACAATGGTTTGGTCCAGAAATAAGTGACAGGCACACAGTCTTCTTCTCTGGTCCAATGCTGTGGAACTTCATGTCCATTTGCAGCAATACTTTGGAAGAAAGTCATTCCCACGAATTATTTTCACTAGACCATGGCCCCCAGAACAACTCTGTTTACACACAGAGCCGAATTCCCACAGCAAAACCCAGCCTACAAGTATTGGGCAAGGACTGGTTTCAGCAAGATTATCCCCAGAATTTCCTTTCCCCCAGTGACTGCCTATAGTTAGAAGTACACCAGTTTTTCCTTTAGAAAAATTCAAAACATAAATGGTGCTATTCAACTTGAATTCTAGATTTTACTGACAAAGCTCTTGGATATTCTCAAGGTTCTTACCTCCTGAGGGAGGGTGATCTCAGTGAGTTCTGTATCTACACTGTGATGAACATGACCACTTCTCTAGTGAAGGAGAAAGACAGGTTTAGTCTGTAGTTGGACATCCCTCTAGTAAGATTTGCCATGACTTAGTAAAACAGAGGCAATATCAATTTACGAATTGTGCTCTAGAAGGAACTTAGTGTCCTATGGTGGTGCCTGGGAGACCTGTAGAAGATGACAATCATGACAACATCAGCCACTGTGTAATAAGACAGCACTGCATGTCAGGAAAGAAGCAAGAGTCACAGGGCAGCTGGGTGGCTCAGTTGGTTAAGTATCTGATTTCAGTTTGTGAGTTTGAGCCTGGCATCAGGCTCTCTGCTGTCAGCACAGAGCCTGCTTCAGATCCCCTGTCCCCCTCTCTCTGCCCCTCCCCTGCTAGTGCTCTCTCTTTCTCAAAAAATAAATAAAACATTAAAAAAAAAGAGTTGTCGCAAGTGATTGAGCCCTTCAAGTTTTGCCAAGCAAACGCAAAAACCTCTTTCAAATATGTTTTATTAGAACCTTTTTCAGCCCTTTTGAAGACTGCTAACTTAGAACCGTAAGGTAAATGTTCTGTGGTGAGTATCCTGAGATCCTGTCTATGCACCTGGGTTTTGCCAGGCCTTTCCTCCCACAAGACTATCTTCATCTACACGAGAAGTTGAAAATCTGATATGTTTGGAGTGTGGTGGTCTTCAGCCTCTGGCTGACGAGCATTCTACTCTTTCTGCCACAACTCGAACCTTGGTAAACAATAAAGTCTTACTTTGAGTCTCTTGTTTATTTTTTACCCACAATAGTATAGTCAGGGAGCTTAGAATGGAGGCCCACATCTAACAAACCTCCCTTGATTAGAAGCAATGTTTTTAACCATTTTATGCTTAAGGAACGTGTGTGTGTGTGTGTGTGTATGTGTGTGTGTGTGTGTGCATGCACACATGCAAATTTTTAAAAATTGTATTATGACTAAAATTATATTTGGGAATCACTGTACTTCTTAATATTTGGGAATCCATCGACAGTTCATGTGATTCAAAATTACAGAAATGCCCAACTCAGTGTCTTAAACAGAAAAACATATGATGGTAGTTTCATATACAACTGAATTCAGAAATAGTCCAGGATAGGTTATACCACCAGCCTTTCTCCATCATTCTTAGCATGTGGCTTCCATCCTTAAGTTTATAAAAATGCTGCCACACTCCTAAAAAACTGCATCCGTGTTCTAAGAAGCAAGAAAGTGGAAGTGCCAAAAGCTTTTGTCCATTGTTGTTGTTGTTGTTTTAATTTCCTCCCCAGAGGCTAAGTCCTGTGTTCCACACCCAATTTCCTCTGCAAGGAAATCTGGGAGATAAAGCTTTTTTCTTGGGCACATTGTCACTTCAAATAAAACTGTGCTTCTCTTGGTAAGAAAGAGAAATAAATGTATAGTCCTGAACTAGTGTCTGTCACCATGTTTTAGTACAAATGCATCTATGACACTATAATCCTATGCTTCTATATGTTATTTAAAAAAAGGAGAAAACAAAATAGTGTCCTATACAGAAGTAACTAAAAATACATTTGTGCAGGAACTCTATGAAAGAGATAATGTTTTCTTAAAAAGAAACATTTTATTTATAAATAAATAATAAACATATTTATTTATAAATAATACAAATACACAAAATTTATAAACATTTATTTGTTTATAAGTTACAAAGAAAGATAGAACATGAGTTGGGGAGGGTCAGAGAGAGAGGGAGACACAGAATCTGAAGCAGTCTTCAGGCTATGAGCTGTCAGCACAGAGCCCAATGTGGGGCTTGAATTCACAAACTATAAGATCATGACCTGAGCCGAAGTCGGATGCTTAACTGACTGAGTCACCCAGGCGCCCCTCTGGAAATATGTTTTTTAACTCAAACCTTGTGAATTTGAAACTGGATGTGACATTTGTGAGCTATATGACTGAAATATATATTTAACATCACTGAACCTTGGGTTCCATGTATATAAAAATGAACAGTACCTAACTCAAAATCATTTGTGAGAGTTTGGAACATGTGGCCTTATTATGGAGTGATCAAGTACACAAAGTCCATATTCAGACCAACCGGCTTCAAATTCTTGCTCAAGGACCAGTATTTACAACATTAGATGCATTATTTAAATATCTAAGCATTAGCGTCCTCATTTAAATACTGGGATAACAATTATATCTCCCAGCAGAACTCTTGGGAGATGAATAAAAGAAATCATGTTTATTAAAACTTTAATGTAGTGTCTGGTTTGGAGTAAGTTTTCAATGCATGGTAGTTTTATTAGCAGTATGTAAGTGTAGTGACTGGCATCCATCCAAAAAAGCTAACAAATAATATCTTCCGGGGCGCCTGGGTGGCTTAGTCGGTTAGGCGTCCGATTTTCGCTTAGGTCATGATCTCGCGGTTTGTGGGTTCGAGCCCCGCGTCGGGCTCTGTGCTGACTGCCAGCTCAGAGCCTGGAGCCTGTTTCAGTCTGTGACTCCCTCTCTCTCTGACCCTCCCCTGCTCACGCTGTCTCTCTCCCTATCTCCTAGAAATAAATAAAACATAAAAAAAAATAAAAAAATAGTTATCTTCCACAGACCATAGATGACCGCAGCTTTTGAGGTAATTTACGTATTTTAACCCAGATATTATTTTACTCCAGTTTATTAAAAGTCTTTCTCCTCAGAGA
Source organism: Proteles cristata cristata (assembly GCA_017311185.1). NCBI lineage: Eukaryota > Metazoa > Chordata > Mammalia > Carnivora > Hyaenidae > Proteles > Proteles cristata. Next base: position 44,139 of record JAESUZ010001224.1, on the reverse strand, counting down.
CTGTAATCACAAAGTCTAATTAACCATGTGACATTTATTTGGTCTCTCTAATAGATGTTATTCCAGTCTGGAGATTTTCATATATAATTGTTATAATGATGTATTATTCAGAACAATGTTGCCTCTTTTTTTTTTTTTTTTTGATAAATGAATACAATGGCAGAAAATATATTGTAACGTAGGGGCCCCTGGGTGACTCAGTTGGTTGTTTCCAACTCTTGATTTCAGTCAGGTATGATCTCATGGTTCATGAGACTGAGTTCCACATTAGATTCTGCATTAACAGCACAGAGCACGCTTGTGATTCTCTCTCTCCCTCTCTCTCTGCCCCTCCCCTGGTCATGCTGTCTCTCAAAATAAATAAATAAATAAATAAATAAATAAATAAATAAATATTTAAAAAAAGAAAAGAAATACATTGTAGGTAGTATTTTATTTTATTTTATTTATTTATTTATTTATTTTTTATTTCTAGGGGAGAGAGAGAGACAGCGTGAGCAGGGGAGGGTCAGAGAGAGAGGGAGACACAGACTCTGAAATAGGCTCCAGGCTCTGAGCTGGCAGTCAGCACAGAGCCCGACGTGGGGCTTGAACCCACGAACCGCGAGATCATGACCTAAGCGAAAGTCGGCCGCTTAACCGACTAAGCCACCCAGGCGCCCCTGTAGTGTAGTATTTTAAATCTTACATGTTTAACCAATGAATTTTCTTTCTTCAAATGGTAAGTTTCATAAAACTTATTTGAAAGCTTAAAATATAGGATAGCTATATGTGGAAAAGATAAAGCATGTAACGTAAAGATTCTATTATAAGACTAATTTTATAAACTGGTTACATCCTGAACTTCAAGTTCTGATGACTTAAAATACTTTTTTAAAAATAATGTGCCAAAGTCAATGAAGAACAATTAACTACTCAACGTCTTTTCATTTAAAAAGGTCTTGCAGATTCAACTATACTGCAAAGACTAAATGGATTACTGATGCTAGCATTTCTTTTTCCACCCTGGGAAGATTAGAAAAACAAAAAAACCTAAAAATTATCAGACTTGTCATCATCATTACTTAGTTGGAAACATCGTGAAACATATCATCAAGAAATCAGTTTGCAAGCACCTAGAAAATCATGGGTACCAGGTAACAATCTGCTTGGCACTGTAAAAAAACAAGTCCTGTCAAATCAACGTAATAGCCATCTATGACAGAGGGACAGAAATGATAAGTGCAGAGAACCTGACATACAAAATACATCCTGGCTTTGGTCAGCATGTAGAGATACTTCTATATAATATATAAGAAAAAAATACAATTTGAGTATTCCCTTCATCTTTTTAAGCTCCTGTTAACCACTGCTTAATGTGCCTGGAAATGATACTCAATTGGAGTACAGACAGGCAAATCAACTAGTTAGATATAAAGATGATTAAGTCCAAGACTAAACTGTGACAGGGTTGATTCTGATAGTTTTCTTAAAAAAGAAAAAAAAAAGAAAGTATTAGTAGAATTAAAGTCAAGTAGGAATCACCATCATTTTGCTGCTTCTTTTTTAAAAAATCATGTTTTTTGTAACCACCATGCTTCTCCTGACTTTATTCATGATTTGATAAATTATAAAGGTCAAGCTAAAGATTCAAAACTGGAAAGGGTATACAGAATGAATGGTATTGTCCATCCAATGCTAGAATTGGATCATTCTCTGAGCTTCTAGGCTTCGGAGGCCTAGGAGAGTAGGTTAATGGCATGAAACCTGATGTGTCAGTGGATCACCGTTTCTGCCCAGTGGGGGATCCATTTTTACATGTGACCCCAAGAGTTTCTTTCCACAAAACAAGCTGAATGCATCACTCTCATCTCCAAAGGCTCAGGACATTTAAGGAAATGAAAACAGCATGTTCAAACCAGAGAACAAGTCCTACTTTTGTTAAGCAGTAATAGTTCTTAGGCAGAAAGTCAAATGGCGGAGTATGAATTAACAAACCACTTGATAAAATTATTAAAGTGCATTTTAATAAATATTAATTCTAAAGTGAATTTTGAAGGCTCATATTAGTACATATTTGGAAACAGTGTTAAAGGACCTGATTTCAGTACATTAAGTTATTATCATTAACTTATTAACTTCTTAAGTGTGGGAGACAGATAAACACAGGAAGGCTTGAAAGAGTAGTGCACACTAGACCAACAACAGGGTATTTCCTTAGACACAAAGTTGAAAATAATTTTCATCTTATATACTAGCTCTAATTTGTAGTGGCCAAACTTGCTGTAAAGAGCGGTGTGATCACTAATTGAACCAGAAGTAAACTATTTGATACAATGGGGAAGGAGACTGTGCCCTCTTTCCATAATGAGAATGTTTATATCAGAGCCTGACTCTAGTATTTATATTTGACTGTACAATAAATCCAGAGGGTGTAGTCATTCTTGAATATCAATTTATTCATTCTCAACTAGGCATTTGTGACATCATTAGGACTTGAAGACTTTCTTCAGGTCTTTTTGCACATATCTGATCAATATAAACCAAGCTGGATGCTGAACTCGTTTCTAATGTGCAGAATGTGCAATCAGGATCTTCTAGAGAATTGTGTTTTTACAAAGCTTATTTTGTTTGGGCTGTGATATTCATCTCATCTAAACAATTATTTAATTCCTGACTCCTAGATCTATGAATGGACCCTTCAGACTGGGTTGGAACATTATTAAAGATTAACTTTTCTTAATTAATTCATTCACTTGACACAAACTAACTGATATTCAGTTATGTACTAGAAAAATGATCAGATATTAGATTAAAACTCATGCTATCTTTGTCCAGGATCTTACAGTCTGGCGAGAAATTCCAATGAAGTAATCTTTAATTTAATCCATTGACATTAACTCAAAGTGCTCTGGCAGTGGTGCTATAGAAGTACAGACAGCTGCCTGGGTGGCTTGGTCAGTTACGCATCCGACTTTGGCTCAGGTCATGATCTTGTGGTTAGTGAGTTTGAGTCCCGCATCGGGCTCTCTGATGACAGCTCAGAGTCTGGAGCCTGCTTCAGATTCTGTGTCTCCCACTCTCTCTGTCCCTCCTCCACTCACACTCTGTCTCTCTCTTTCAAAAACAAATAAACATTTAAAAAAAAGAAGCACAGAAAGGGGAATTTGCATTAACTCTGATTTTAAAATATAACCCCACTGAGCATGTTCTAAACCTTAGGGCCATACAGAACAAGTCTAATCCTTCTTCTATATGAGAAATCTTTAAAAAATTGAAGAAAATTCTATTAGGTCCCTTAAATCATCTTCTATGCAATCAACCATCCCAAAATGTATCTTCCTAGAAATGTGCTTAATTCTCCCAAACATCTCAGCTGTAACCTATCACCTATAATCAGAATTACTCATGCAATCTCTCAGCATTAGGTGGATAAGTCTTTTATCTCTCTTTTTTTAGTAGACTGAGAAATCTTAAAAGAAAGTTAATAATTTGATTCATTTGTGGTCTCCTGAACATTTTGTACAGGGCTAAAATCAATAGAGTTTAATTGAACCTAAAGGAAGCAATTTCAATGTCTAGAAAATATAGAATATGAGAGACTTTTTATAAGTATAAAGGACTGCAGCAGCTAGTAAGACTCAGAGATACATGATATGCTAAAATCTTAGGAATTCCTTTTTTTTTTTTTTTTTTGCAAATGCCATGTTTTTCACTAGAGTCCTTTCTGACTACTGTAAACTAGACTGTAACATAGAAAAGTGATATTCAAAACACTTAACAATATCACATTCCTTAGTATTGGGGCAAGATCCTGGCTGTATTTCAGAAAAGTGTTGGATTCTCATAGAGAATCAGAGGATATTTCAAACAATATCAAAATTATTTCAATATTAAAAACATCATTGAGGCAATAAATAGTGCACTGTGGCTAAATAACAATCTTTGAAACATAGAGTTTAGCATTAGAAGTTTTGATGGAAATCCTGTAATCAAGTGCCCTCTTTGGCCTGGTCATAAGAGGGCAAATGGCCTGTTCAGATTCACATAGTTAGTGAGAAGCAGTGGTGTAACAGAATAGAACAGCCCTGATATTTCCCTCAGCTTAACTAAACCTTAGATTTCTTACTGACTTTACATCCCTAATCTTTCATTTCTTAAGGGAATTTATTTTGGAAGACTTGTAATTATAAATTATTTCTCTGTCCCTTTGACATATAAATCTTCTCCCAGACTCTTGCCAGTTTTACAACCCAGGAATGTTGCTTTCTCAAGGACCTAGAAACCAACCCTTATAATGCAATCATCAAAAAAGATAGTGCCCATTTTTCCCATTCTCTGTGGGAGGGTAGTAGCCTAAATTCAATAATTGTCTATTGGTAAACACAGATAGTCTCATTGCATTGCCCAACCTCTCCACTAATGCCCCCTTGTACTTTTCAACGAGCTCACAACTCTGCCTAAAACTCTCCCACCTTTGGTCTCCGTGGAAATAAGTCCAATCTCTCTCTCATATTGCAATGGTCTTGAATATAAAATGGTCTTAATTGTTAAGCTTTTCCAGTGCAATGTTTGAGAGAACCCTTATCTTCAAAACCTTGACCTCTATGATACCACACTCCTTTCAGTTGGTAGCTGTAGTTACCACATAAACAACACGGGAAAGAAAGATAGTCACCACTTTCCTGGTCCACTCTACTATAAATAATGCTCCATGAAAACTCCTTTTTAGAATCCTGATGTCAAACTTTACTGTGCCTAAGAATTTCTTAGGCTGCTTCGAGGACAATGTAGATTTCTAACTTATGATTCAGTAGATCTGAGATAGGGCCAGAAATGCGTGTTTTAATATGCATCAGATGATCCCTGTCTTATGAAGTCTGCTTTAGATTATAAGTTTGATAAAGGACCCTTTCTTTTTAAAAAATATTTATGTAATTTTGTGAGAGAGATGGGGGAGAGGCAGAGAGAGAGGAGGGACAGAGGATCTGACATGGGCTCTGTGCGGACAGCTCTCTGATGTGGGGCTCAAATTCAACAACCATGAGGTCATGACCTGAGCTGAAGTTGGACACTTAACCAACAAAGCCATCCAGGCACCCCAGAAAAGGGTCATATCTATCTTCCTTACCTTCCTATCTAGCACCTAGCATTCCATAAATATTTGTTGAGTAGATGATTGCTTTTGCTTGAATCTTTTCCAAAATATATATACTTTCTTTCATGGAAATGTGATATTTAGGGGCCAATATTTTATATATAATCTACTTCATAAATTTGTAAACACTTCTAGAATTTTTTTGTGTAGAGAAAATAAATGCCCTAATAACAGTAGTACCTTGTTTCAAATGCAATTTGCAAATAAGTTTAGCTCATATTTCTCATTAGATCCTCATAGCAACACTTTTAGGGAAACATATTATTTTCCCATTTTACAGATGAGAACACTAAACTTCAGAAAAAGTAGTGACTGCCAATTATAACACAAATAACAGATGATAAACAAGAAGAGACAAGAGAGCAAAGTTCTTTGGCTCTTAATACAAGGTCATGGAGAAAGCCTGGCAAAGAACTCTTTTAAATTATGTATTCTATTACTCTAAACAGATCTATGAGTGTTTAGAAATCAAAAATATGTATTTTAGATGATTTATTAATAGGATCAGATTTTGTTATCTTAAGCTTTAAAATGAAGGTCATAAATTTAAAATTATATTGAAAATAGACTTTGCTTAAATTTATTTAGTGTGCTTTCCTAAGTTTTCCAATACCTTAGAAGTCTGAACTCCTATTTTCTTAAAATTTTATCTGTATTGCTATCTCCTTGTTATCTTCTAAATCAGACATCAAAGAGAAAAAATATGAAAAACAACAACTTTCCATTGCCCTATGTACTATAAAAAAGTTCTAAGCCCTAAAAAAATATACAGTTGAATCTAACTGATGCTCTAGGTTGAATAAAGTGAAAAAAAATCTACTTTCTTCTACTTAAAAATCTAAAATATTTTGGAAACAAATTATGCTTTATTGCTCCTTTGGTACTATAAGTTCATTGGCAATTATTTCCCAATTAAACAACACCTTAATTTTCTAATAACTATCATGTTATGTTGTACAAAATTTGTTCAGACACTCAAAGTTGATCTATAAAGTGGCTCCATATTTTAGTGGAGGAGAGGATACTGTGGGTGTGCAGGACACTTTGATTTTTGTTAACTCTTATTCAGAGAACAGTCAGATATATTTCTAAGATTCCAACATAAATATTATGTGGAGGTCTTACCTATCTTCTCTATCTATTCCTGAATATAGTCACATTTTTTATAAAACATTTTTGCATAATTTCCAAGTATATGAATATTGCACCTAACATTGTTGAAATATGTGCAAACATAGGCCTTAAACATGAAAGGTTATATGAAGAGGGGTAAATTCCTGACCAAACCGCAACCAAGGGCAATCTTCTCAGCATCTCAGTGGTATCAAATACAGAGTGAGATTTTATTTTACTAATAAAATGTTCCTTTTGTATGGCTCATTGTACCAAATATACTGACGTCTGATTCTAAAAATATCTTCTCATTTTTTTCTTCTCCTGTCATTTCTAGCAAAGCTCAACTGAAAAAGCAGTATAGTTCCCTGTCTATAGCTGGTTGGGCATTTTCTCATTAGCCCTCCATAACTTGCATTCCAGCCTTGCAACATTACTGAGTTGATGCTCACACAAATTCAAACTAATTTCTATATTATAGTATTCTATGGACACTTTATAATCTTTATCTCGTTGAAGCTCACAGTTCTTAAATTTTTCTACATCTTTACTTTTCTTAAAACCATGAGCATTGTTTTGCTGTAAAACTTAACTGCTTTTATTTGCAAAATCATTTTGAAAACTGATCTGTAAATTACCAAGCATTTGAATCATTCACACTAATTACTAAGCAGTACAATGTATCTATGCTTAAAATAAATGTATTAACAAATAGTCCCTACGTGAAGAACAAAATAGTATCTACTAATTTCTCTGAAAATTCTTTGCATTGGAAGGGTTAACACCTGGTTAGCATAGCTTTGTGACAGATCAGCATTCCCTCTGGCTTTTTTGGCAATTTGTTCAACTTCTCTGTTATGTTTATACTATAGCCTCACTCTGAAAAACCTGCTTTAGTTGGCTGTGAAGGAGAGTAAAAGGCCTTGGTTAAAATATTTTGAAGACCATGCCCTGCCCAGCCTCTGTCTCTCTGCACTGCACCCCTGGAAGCCACACCCAGTGGCTTTTGGTCAATCAGTCTAGGACTGGCAGCTCACTGTAAATTTCAACAATGATGCATGCACACTCTGCTCAGTCACCCTGAACATAGACACTGATAGTCCCCCACATCACGACCACCACCACCATTATCACTGCTATGTGCAGCATCCCTGGCAATCATCTCACTGTGGGGGATCTGGCCTAGGACTAGCTGGTCAGTGCAAAATCTGCTAACATCACCACCTTGCCCTTAAGCCCTTCTGTGGTCACACCTTCTCAGAGCTGGCCTGTCTGGGTCTCACCACCATCACAGAGAGCAAGCTCAGCCCACAATAGACAAAGAGTCAGTGCAGACTTCTGGAATGAAAGGAAAAGTGACTTGAATGCAATAGGATGGAAGCAACACACATAGGAGACTCCCTTGAAGTGCCAGGTTCTGGTGAACAGGGACAATGCACCGCAGTGCACTAAAGGGTTTCTTCTTCATAAAGCCACTACTTTTAAGAGCTGAAGACACAGCAGACTTTCCTAACAAAGAGAAATAAACACAGAGTGGTGGACAAAATGAAGAGACAGAAAACGTCGCAAACGAAACAACAGGACAAAATTGGAGCAGGAGATCTAAGTGAAAGAGAAATAAGTAATAAGTCTGATACAGAATTTAAAGTTATGACCATAAAGATACTCACTGGATTTCAGAAAAGGGCAGAAGGCAGTAGTGATACCCTTAATAAAGATATAAATCTAACACATCAAAGATGAAGAACTTAATAAATGAAATTAAAAATAGAATAGATGGAATAAAAAGTAGGTACAGGAAGCAGAGAAACATATCAGTGACCTAGAGGATAGAGTGGTGGAGAACAACCAAGCTGAACAGAAGAGAGACAAACAAGTACTGCATAATGAGAAGAGACTGAGAGAACTCAGTGACTCCATCAAGCATAATAACATTTACATTATGGGGATCCCAGAAGGAGAAGAGAGAAAAAAAGTGGCAGAAAATGTATTTGTAGAAATAATAGCTAAAAGCTTCCCAAATCTCGGGAGATAAACAGATCCAGATTCAGGAGGCAGAGAGATCCCCCAACAAATTCATCACAAGAAGGTCCACATCAAGACAAATAGTAATTAAAATGGCAAAAAATAGGGGCGCCTGGGTGGATTAGTCGGTTAAGCGTCCGACTTTCGCTTAGGTCACGATCTCGCGGTTCGTGGGTTCGAGCCCCGCGTCGGGCTGTGCTGACTGCCAGCTCAGAGCCTGGAGCCTATTTCGGAATCTGTGTCTTCCTCTCTCTCTGACCCTCCCCTGCTCTCGCTGTCTCTCTCTCTCTCTCTCCTAGAAATAACTAAAAATATTAAAGAAAAATAAAATGGCAAAAAATAGTGATAAACATAGAATTTTAACTGTTGCAGGAGAAAAGAAGATAGTTACATGCAAAAGGAATTCCATAAGGCCATGAACTGACAGGCAGGTAGCATGATGCATCTAAAGTGCTGAAAGGGAAAAATATGCAGCCAAGAATAGTTTATCCAGCAAGGCTATCATTCAGAATAGGAGAGATAGTTTCCCAAACAAACAAAAGTTAAAAGAGTTCATTACCACTAACCCAGGCTTCTAAGAAATGTTATGGGGGGCTCTGAAAAAGAGTAAGAAACCATAAATAAGAGTAAGAAAAATAGGATGCATAAAAGCAAAAAAAAAAAAAAGTTTATGTACAAAAGTAGGTCAAGAAAAGCACAAAATAAAAGGATGTAAAACATGACATGAAATACCTGAAACATGGAGGGAAGAGGAATAAAGAATGAGTTCAAAATTAAGAGACCAACAGCTTAATATAGGCTCCTATATGCAAAAGATGTTATATATAAAAGAATGGCAACCACAAATCAAAAGAAAAAGTAATAGATATTCAAAAAACAGAGAGTAAGGAATCCAAGTATATCACTAAAGAAACCAGCAAACCATGAGAGAAAGAGAAGACAGAATCAGAGAAAAACTAAAAAAAACTCCACAGAACAAGTAACAAATGGAAATAAATATAGACTTTAATGCAAAGTCTGTAAAAGCAGATAAGGACACTGTATCATCACACAGGAGACAATCTTCTGTCCATTTCTTCACTGGGTTGTTTGTTTTTCGGTTGTGGAGTTTGGTGAGGATATCCAGAGGGCCAACAGACACATGAAACGATGCTCAGCATCCCTCCTCATCAGGGGAATACAAATCAAAACCACACTGAGATACCACCTCATGTCAGTCAGAGTGGCTAAAATGAGCAAATCAGAGGACTCCTGATGCTGGGGAGGATGTGGAGAAACGGGCACCCTCCTACACTGTTGGTGGGAATGTAAACTGGTGCAGCCCCTCTGGAAAACAGCGTGGAGGTTCCTCAAAAAGTTAACAACAGAACTCCCCTATGACCCAGCAATAGCACTGCTAGGAATTTACCCAAGGGATACAGGAGTGCTGAGGCATAGAAGCACATGTACCCCAATGTTCATAGCAGCACTCTCCACAATAGCCAAAACATGGAAAGAGCCTAAGTGTCCATCAACGGACGAATGATCAAGAAGATGTGGTTTATCTATACGATGGAATACTACATGGCAATGAGAAAGAATGAAATCTGGCCATGTGTAGCAACATGGATGGACCTTGAGGGTGTTATGCTGAGCAAAATAAGTCAGGCAGAGAAAAACAAATACCATATGGATGCACGTATAGGAGGATTAGGAGGAACTCAACGAAGGACCAAGGGGGAGAAGAAGGGAGGAAATAGTGGGGGAGAGGGAGAGAGGCAAACCATGAAAGACTCTTGAATGCTGAGAACAAACTGAGGACTGATGGGTGTGGGGGGGAGGGGGGAGATGGGCATGGAGGAGGGCACTTGTGGGGATGAACACTGGGTGTTATATGGAAACCAACTTGACAATAAACTATTTGTAAAAAAAAAAAAGAGAGAGAGAGAAAAAATGAAGGAACAGAGAAATAAAAGTAGCTTAACAAAGGTCACATAGCTTGTGACTGAGATAGGATCTAAAAGTCTGATTCCAAAGACCGTGTCCTTATAACCACCATGCGATATGTTCTTTCTCATTTAATAATCATATACATATTTTCATTAAAAATGTCTTAATTTGATTAGTCATTGAGATCTATATCCTTTTTTAAATGTATTATACTTCCCAATTTTATTCTGAATCAACAAAGTTACTAGTGTTTTAATAAATAGCTAGAAAAAGAACAACAAAACCAAAAACCAGGAGAAGGAAGTAAATAATAAAGTTTAGAGCAGAAATAAATGATATAGAAAATTTTTAAAAATGAAAAATAAATAGAACAAGGAGAGGATTCTTTAGAAAGGTAAACAAAATTGATAAACTTTTACCCAGACTCATAAAAAATAAATAAATAAAAGACAAAAAACAAAACACAAGAGACAGAGACAAGAGGACTCAAATAAAACCAGATATGAGAGGTGAAATAACAATCAATACCACAGAAATAGAAACATACTAGGATATTATGAAAAACTATATGCAATCAAACCAGATAACCTAGAAGAAATGGATAAATTCCTAGAAACATATAACCTACCTAAACTAAAGCAGGAAGAAATAGAAAATTTGAATAGACCAATTACCAGAGATTGAAACAGTAATCAAAAAATTCTCAATCAATAAAAGTCCAGGACCAGAAGACGTCCCAGGTGAATTCTACCAAATGTTTAAAGAAGAGTTAAGGAGCTCCTGGATGGTTCAGTTGGTTGGGACCCCAAACTCTTTATTTCAGTTCTCATGATCCCAGAGTTCTGTTATCAAGTCCTACATTAAGCTCCACACTAAGCATGGAGCCTGCTTAAGATTCTTTTTCTTTCTCTCTCTCTTCCACTCTCCTCCACTCACATGCACTCTTTATAAATTTTTTTAAAAAAGGGGGGGTGCAGAAGACATGAATAGACATTTCTCAAAGAAGACACCCAGATGGCTGATAGATACATGAAAAGATGCTCACTATAACTCATTATCAGAACTGTGAAATCAAAACTACAAAGAGATATCACATCACACCTGTCAGAATGGCTAAAATAAAATCACACAGGAAACAACGATGTTGCTGAGGATGTGGAAAAAAGGGAACCTTCTCACGTTGTTGGTGGAAATGCAAACTGGTGCAGCCACTCTGGAAAACAGTTTGGAGGTTCCTCAAAAAGTTAAAAATAGAACTATCTTATGATCCAGTAATCACACTGATAGGTGGGTATTTACCAAAAAAATACAAAAACACTATTTCAAAGGGATGCATACACCCCTATGTTTAAAGCAGCATTATTTACAATAGCCAAATTATGGAAGCAGCCTGCTGGGAGCTGCACCGGCCTCCCTGGATGAAAGTCACAGCAAGGAAATGGCAGCATTTGCATATCTCCTGCCATGAGAAATGAAAACTGGTATCTCCTGCTACTACTGGCTCATGTTGGAAATGAGCCTACTGGTATTGACCAGGCCTCACAATATTCCAGATCAGAAGGATATTCCCCACACAGATTGCTCATAAGGAAAAGCATATTCCCGCCTTTTCAAAAGAGATTTCAGATGAAAGCATTGTGGATGATTGTCAAAAGGCTCTTCCTATGGGACTTGCAGACCCAAGACTTACATAGTAAAGAGGGAAAAGAACACAAGAGTTACAATTGAGTCTGGCCCTGAGACAAAGAGCCTAATTTAGAGTTAAGGACAGATATCCACCCCCACCCATTTTTTTCTGCTTGGAGCACCAGCCTCCCAAGGCATTTGTGATCAGTATTCGGAGTGACTTATTCTGGCCTTGAATATGCTGATTGCTCCCTGTGAAGGAACCTATTGAGGAACTTCTTTTATGATTATGGGAGCAAATGTGTTTCCTGAAAGACCTGTTTTTCTTAATACTTCTTAAATAAGCTATTGACCCCTGATCATAAAGAAGTAATTTCACCCTTTTTATGCTAAAAACATTGTCTCGTATGCTAAAGATACCTTCCTTCCCTATAGGATAAGCATCTAAATCACCTACCTCAATCACTATTGATAAAGGTTATGCAGGAGTCTTCTACAAATCTATGTTCTGGGAAACTCTTACATATCAAAGAAGTTCGTCATCAGAAATCATTGTCTAAGGCAAATGCCACTTCTGTGCTGTCCCCCAAACAGTTAATTATAAACTAAAGTTGAGCCCCAGTCAGAACAGAGATGCCTGCTTGGTGATCAGAAAGAATCTCGGGGCTCTCTCACTCTCTCTCTCGCCGACGCTGTCCATCCTTCAGGGACCCCTGGACCTGCTGGAGCAGGCCTCCGACAGCAGCCCAAGTGTCTCTCAATAGATGAATGGATGAAGGTATAGTATGTAAATACAAGGGCATGTTATTCAGCCATAAAAAAGAATTAAATTTTGCCATTTGCAGTGATAGATGGAGCTAGAGTATCACGCTAAATGAAAGCAGTAGAGACAAACACCAGAGGATTCCATTCATAAGTGGAATTTAAGAAATAAACATATAAGCAAAGGTAAAAAAGAGAGACAGAGAAATACACACAGAAACCAATAAACAGACTCATAACTATATAGAACAAACTGATGGTTACCGGAGGGGAAGGGAGTGGGGTGATGGGTGAAATAGGTGATCGGGAATGAGGAGTGCACTAGTGGAGAGTACTGGATAATGTATGGAATTATTTAATCACTATATTTTACACCTGAAACTAATATTAACTATAGGTTTAATCATTTTTGTAAATTAAAAAAAAACTATTTTAAATAGCAACTATCATTTTTTTTCCAATTTCAGTATGCACTGGATGAGATCTGTCAATAAATGCTGTATATGTTTAATGTGAAGATAAACAATTAAAAATATATATGGTAAAATATATTAAAACCCACTACCCGCAAATTGCCCAATCTTCAAAAAATGCTCTCTCATCTTCTTTTTTATGTCCTTGGAATTTACCTATAAGACCATTATGCTTTGTACATATTTAGAATATAGGGCAAACTTCAATAAGGAATTTATATGACTTGTTCTTACTCTGGAAGAGTCATCTTCTGCCCCAGAGGCTCTCCCAATCAGTCTTAGGTTTATTATAGAATCTTGAATTTTCCAAGGGAACTGGAAAGGTGAAACTGGAGAGTTTAGGAGTTTGGGTATAACTGAATACCAACAGTTTTGGCCAAAATTCACCACACTTTACTTTTTTTAAAGGAGTTATAATTATTAAAATCTGATTTTCTTAAATTAATAACATTAAGGAAATAAAGAAAAAAATCATACATCATAATGTGTTCTATTTTCCAAAGTAATATGTTTGAAGATTTTTCCCCTGTTGTTAATAGACATTGAAGTTACTCCCTTCCAAGTTACTTTGTCATAACTTGCCAATTCATTAAGCTTCCCTGAATTTATGGCCATCTGCTGTTCTATTTTTGCTCAAGCAGAAGAATGCAAAAATGCATTAAACTACATGGTGATTCATTTTGCACCTTACTCAAGACTGGCAGTTTCACAATTAAAATGAAATTATTATCTTGGTAGATGGAATGATGGTCAATGAAGCATCACTCCATCTTCTGTTGACTCTGGAAGATCTGAAATTAACCTTACTAGGGCTGCCTGATTTGGTCAACCATACAGTATTGCTTGAGCAAGCTGGGGTGCTGCTTTTTTCTCCCATTAACAAGAAAGGAAAAGAGAAGAACTGAAAACAAAGTAAGACAATGGAAAGAGGAAATGAAGGAAACTAAATCTTTTATCACAGTCTGTATAGCAATGCCTACATTCCAAACTTAAGTTCAACACGTGCCTTATTCCAAATAAAATGCAAAGATATTAGGAGAAGCGAAATAGCCTTAATAATAGTTTCTGCCTAAAGGTATGCATAAAAGAAACCAGACAAAATGCATAAGTCCTTCAGGCTCCCAAGAAACAGATGATAAGACTAGGACCATGAAACACCGACGTTATAGCTCACAGTATTCACTGAACCATGCTCTAAAGTTTGTTATCAACAAAAGTAATAACTAGTTCTTCAGAGACCCTGAGAGGAGAAGGAAATATATCAGAACAACAGGTGTGAAGTTCCTGCAGTTAAGAAGTCTGAAAACTACCTGTGACCTCAAGGGGAAAAATCCTAAAAAGGAAGCATACAGATTTAACCTGTTCCTTTCTTCTCACTTGCCTATTCCTTAGCCTATGAAATCTAATAGATATCTGGGCTCTTAGACTAAAGTAGAAATCGTAGAGCTGAAAACTTTTCTGCTATAAGTGATATTCCCCAAGCTATCCTTTATCTTTAGTTTCTTCTTTCACCTCTCACCTTCTACATCAACTTTTCAACCTTGGCTTCCTTCCTGTCAGGCAGCTCATCTGTTGTCAGGGCTTCAACCATTGAGAAAGATACATCTGTAGCCTTAATTTATTCATCAAAACAGTGACTTCAGAGTTCTGTCTCCACTGTAACTTTCCATGTAGAATGGCTCATTTGGTCTCCTCCACCATAACAGTTCCTTCTCCAACTCACTACTCCCATAATTGACAAGAGCACTATCCTCCTAATTTCACATTTTTAACATGGTTGAGTCATTTTTTTTCTTTGTTTTCTTTCTTCTCCTTTTCTTTCTTCTTTCTTTCTTCTTTTCTTTTTTCTTTTCTTCTCTCTCTCTTCTTTTCTCCCTCCCTCTCGAGAGGGTGTGAACAGGGGAGACGGGAGGGCAGGTGAGAGAGAGAGAGAGAGAGAGAGAGAGAGGATCCCAAGCAGATTCCATGCTTAGCACAGAGTCCAATGTGGAGCTCAATCCAATGACCCGGGGGATCATGACCTGAGCCAAAATCAAGAGTCACTTACTCCATTGAGCCACCCAGGTGCCCCAACATTGTTGTGTCTTTCTAAACTTTTTCAACTACTATCTAATTCCTTATTGTGTCACACATGGATTCATTCAGTGACCCACCAAAATTTCCATGATCGTTCATTTTTTTTTTCCTTTTACCATCAGAAAAATATGTCCTTAGAACATTCTTTGGTATTAATTCTCCACGTAAAAATCATTAGTGCTCCTTTTGGACTCACAGCATAAGATACAGACTCCTCAGGCTATCAAAGCTCTAGAGAATGTTACTAATTCTCTAGAATCTACTAAAAATCCCCTGAGGTGCCTGGGTGGCTCAGTCAGTTAAGTGTCCAACTCTTTACTTCAGCTCAGGTCATGATCTCATGGTTTGTGAGTTTGAGCCCCGCACTGGGCTCTACACTAACAGCTGAAGGCCTGCTTGGGATTCTGTCTCCCTCTCTCTCTGCTCCTCCCCCACTTGCTCTTTATCTTTCTATCAAAGTAAATAAAAACAAACTTTAACGAAAAATTTTAAAAAATTACCCCAACATTCCACATCAGTTCAATCTTGTTTCAAATCTTCCACAATATGAGCAAGCGGGGGTTTATTGGTATTATTGCCAAAACAAATTACCATAAGTCTGTGGCTTAAAATGAAAGAAATTTATGTATTTTACAGTCTGGAGACCAGACATGCAAACCGGATTTGAGAGCTAAATGCCAAATACAGCATGACTGCTCTCCCTTTCAGTTTCTCAGGGAGAATCTGTTTCCTTGACTTGCCCAGTTTCTAGAGCTGTATTCAAGACCAGAAGCCCATCTTCAAGTCTCTCTTTCTCCATCTTCATTTTACCTTCTTCTCTTTACTAAGTCTTATTTTATTTTATTTATTTATTTTTTTTACAAATAGTTTATTGTCAAATTAGTTTCATCTTTGGTAAGTCTTCTTGTGCTTCCCTCTTATGATACTTATGATTTCATTAAGGGCCCACCCAGGTGTCCTAGAAAAGTCTTTCCATCTGAAGAATCTTGATTACATTGGCAAAGTTCCACATGAGGTAACATTAACAAATTCTGGGAATTAGGACAAGAGTATGTTTAGAGACTACTATTCAGCCTACCATAGCAGATAATGGTCTCTATACTATTTTAAGGGCAAATTGCATGTGTCTTGTACATGTTCCCCTACCTCACCCTTATTTATCTAAACCTTGGAATGCCTGTATATCAATTGGCAATATGGTTTATTTTTTCTGGGTGAAAATCAAGTAATATTTTATATAATATTACACAGTATCTACTGTTGAATTGAATTCATTAGGTATGATGTGGGATATAAATATGAAGTCTAATCCTTTACAAGCATAAATTTTACTGAAGGAACAAATAGGTGTTGAATAAATACCAGAGAAAAGAAGTTATTTATAGTCACCATCTCTATTTACTCACCTTCATTTTTTTTTTCTTTAATCTTCTCTAACACTCCACCAATACTGCTCTTGCCAAAGATCACAATGACATCTATGTCAGGCTAAGTCCATATGGCCACTTTTGTGGCTTTATTTTACTTAATTTTCCAACAGCACTCATGACCCCTTTCTATCTGGAAGGCATTAGTATTAAAATTAATATTAGTATTAGAGAGTTCCCCAAACAGAATATGATATCGGGTTTACATACAGATATTGGTTCTATACATACACATAAAAAGATAATTATATGTATCTATGTATGTAACTATTTATAATTATATATTATTTACACATATATAGTGTATATGTGTATATATGGCATCACGTTTGGTAATACACTTTCTAGGAATTTGTGAGGCACTATCATATTATTCCCTAATTAAAAAATCTCTATTATATATGTAAATATTTTGGGATACTGGACCTCATTATAATATGTGAAGGGGAGTAACTTCTCCCACACCAAGTAATTCTGTGACATCAGCTGTGTGTCCTAAAATTTAAATGATCTCTGACACTATCTACCCAGTGTCAGATTCCACAGGTTAAGGGATCAGCCCTACAAGATAGCTCCTTCAAGACATCACAGTTCAGATACCAATTGCATGCCAAGTTATGACCACTGCTGCCGATGACTGGCTATGGATTGGAGGTTCCAACAACTTTCTCCTTGAACTTCAGACAACAGTTACAAGTCTAGGTTGTTACCTATACTGTTGATTGACTAGTTATAAGTCGGAGGTTTACATGATATATATCCCCCAATTTGATTAATTTGCAAGAGTGGCTCATGGAACTCAGGTACATTTTACTTAGATTGACAGTTTATTATAAAAAATATAATTCAGTTCCAGCCAGATGGCAGAGATGCATAGGGCAAGGTAGGGGAAAAGGGCAAGGAGCTTCTATACCCTATATGCTATCTCTTCTCACACCTCTCCCCCAAATTCCACTTCTTCACCAACCTGGAAACTCTCTGAATATCATTCTTTTGGGTTTTTATGGAGGTTTCATTACATACATGTGATTGATTTAAGTCACTGGCATTGGAAATCTAGACCCCTCCCTTTCCAGAAGGTCTTGGGATAGAATTTAAAGTTCCTTCCTCTAATCACATGGTTGGTCCTCCAGACAACCAACCCTTAGCCTTAGGTAAATTCCAAAAGTCACCTTACTAACAAAATATAAGAGTCACCTTTAAGCTCTTATCACTTAGGAAATTCTAAGCTTTTTGGGATCTGTGAGGCAGAAATTCTGGACGAGGACAAAATGTATATCTCTTCCAGATAGTAATTATTTATCTCTATGTTCTATTTATATATTATACTTATATATATTTATAGAAGATATCTATATGTTTTATTTATATGTTCTAAAGATGTTGCTTAAATACTATTTTGTTTCCTATTTCTGCTGTAACAAATTGCCACAAACTTAGTGGCTAACACAACACAAATTTATTATCTTAGCTCTAAAAGTCCAAAGTCCTAAAATCAACATATTAGTTGGGCTGCATTCCTTTGGGAAGCTCTGGGAAAGAAGAATCCCTTCCCTTCCCTTCTGCCCTTCCCTTCCCTTCCTTCCCCTCCCTTCTTCCCTTCTTCCTTCCTTCTTCCCTTCTTCCTTCCTCCTTTCCTACCTTCTCTCCTCCCTTCCTTCTTCCTTCCTTCCTTCTCTCCTCCCTTCCTTCTCTCCTCCCTTCCTTTCTCCTTCCTTCCTCCCTCTCTCCCTTCCTTCCTTCCTCCTTTCGTACCTTCTCTCCTCCCTTCCTTCTCTCTTCCTTCTCTACTCCCTTCCTCCTTCCTTCCTCCTTCCCTCCCTCCCTTCCTTCCTACCTTCCTTCCTTCCTTCCTCCCTTCCTTCCTTCCACACTTTGTCTAGCTTCTAGAGGCTGGCTAAATTCTTTGGCTTGTGGTCCATTCTTCATTCTTCAAAACCATTAGTGTAGCATCCTCAAATTTTCCTCTCTCTCTTCTCACCTCTGTTTCTTTTGTCATGTTGCCTTCATGGACTTTAATCCACTTGACTTCCTCTTTTGAGAATCCATGTGATTACACTGAGTTTACTCAGATAATGCAAGATTATTTCCTCTATCAGTATCTTTATTTTTATTTATTTTATTTTTAAATTCCAGTAAACATACAGTATATGTTAGTTTCAGGTATACAATATAGCAATTCAACAATTCCATACATTACCCAGTGCTCATCACCATGAGTGCACTACTTAATCCCCATCACACATTTCATCTATTCCCCTAACCACCTCCCCTCCAGTAAATATCAGTTTGTTCCCTGCAGTTAAGAATCTGTTTCTTGGTTTCTATGTTTTTCTCACTCTCTTTTCCTTTGCCTGTTTTGTTTGCTTCTTAAGTTCCAAATGATTGAAATTATATGGTTCTTTCTCTGACTTATTTCATGTAGTATGATCCTTTCAAGCTCCTTCGAAACCTACTTTGTTGTTAGCTTTTATCATGAATGAATGTTGTACTTCATTAAATGTTTTTTCTGCATCTATTGAGAGAATTGCATGGTTTTTATCCTTTCTCTTACTGATGTATCACACTGATTTGCAAATACTGAACCACTCTTGCATTCTGGGAATAAATCCCACTTGATCATGGTGAATGTCTATATCAGTATCATTAACTTACTCACACAGACAAAGTTCCTTGTGCCATGTAAATTAGTGTATTCATAGGTCTGGGGATTAAAACTTGAACACTTTTTGGTGGGGAGGGACATTATTATGGCTACCACACCAAATACAGTTGATTTAAAAAATCAGTTTAACAATCTTCATCTTTAACTGGTGTTTTCTCCATTTAGTTAGAGAAACTTCATAAATTTGTTCTTGTATCTATCACCTTATATTTATTCTCTTCCTGTTTCTCCTATTTCTTTTCTCCTTTTGCATGCTAAATTTTGTTATTTTCTTATTCCATTTGTTATCTGTTATATTGGGATGTATGGATTTATATCCACATAAATGGATATATATACATATATATGTATCAGATATTATATATATATATATATATATATAATATCTGATATCTTACATCAGAAACAGAAAGATGTGCAGTATAAGAAAAAGTACAGGGGGTACCTGGGTGACTCAGTTGGTTAAGATTCCTGACTTTGGCTCAGGTCAGGATCTCACAGTCTGAGTTCAAGCCCCACATCAGGCTCTGTGCTGACAGCTGAGAACCTGGAGCCTGCTTCAGATTCTGTCTCCCTCTCTCTTTGCCCCTCCTCCACTTGTGTGCGCACGTGCGCTCTCTCTCTCACTCACTCTCAAATAAACATTAGAAAAGAAAAAAAGAACATTACAAGTAGTGAATCACTTAAAGAAGAATAGAGGCACCATGTTGCTGGAACTAAATGGAAATATTAATATGAAGTACACATCTAAGGAAAACCAAGTGTTTATTTTTACCTCTGTATACTAATAAGATCTAGGAACACTGTTACCCCAGCAACATGAACCTAATATATAACCTCAGCTCCTCAATTATGCTTTCCAATACAATTATCAAATAAAAGTATCCAAGGTGCTTTTGAGCAAAGGAATTTTCATGTCCATGTCAATAAAGATACAAGACAGGTTTAGGATACATTAATGTGCCCCAAAGCAAGCAAGATTTCACTGCTTAATAGCATTATTTCAAGAGGACACAGGAATCCTAATCAACTAATAAAAGTACTGAATTAAATTCAAGTTTTCCTATATAGATCCATTTCTAGTATGCATTCTAATAGGCACATCTGCGCAGTTTACTTTGTCTTAGACTTATTCATAACTCATCCTGCATGGCCATAGAAGTATTTACTTGATGTATGATTTGCTGCAGTTTATTTCAAACTCAAGGTGTTATCATTTCAACAGATGACAGTTCTATATTTTTCAGAAGTGTCATTTTTAGGTGTTGATATTTAGATTCTGGTAGAGTAGTAGAAATCAGTTCTATTGGTCTACTTCATGAGATGTGGGAAAAAGAAAAAAAAATAGCAATTTAATCTGTAAAGCCCTGTATAAGTGTTTCATTTAGCCACCATCTGGTTTATCTGCCATGGTTAAATGCATGGTTATATGCATGAGATTCATATGTATGACTTCGGGCTGGAAATACAATTCTATTTCTATGCTCAGTTTCAAACAATATTAAAATCTACATGTTTTCACATATTCAATTAAATTTTAACTTTGCAAAATCTTGTTCTGGTATTAATCTACCCCACTTTAATAAGCTTAAAGTCACTTTCTTTTTTATAAAACATAATATATCCTTACCATCTTAACATATTGTTTAGCATTATTATGTCAATATTTGCAAATGTATACATTCAATTTCTAGTTAGCATTATCACTTGGTACCATTCAATTCTTTGGTTTGTTTCAGGAGGATTTTGAGGAAGATATCTAGTATCTTAGAATGCCATATTATTGCTCAATTAGTATATATACAAAAAAGTTTTTTGAAAATTTGTCTGAGGTCCTCTTATATCTCAAAATTTTGAATATATAAAACTGGAATTTGTTTTCATTATATGAAGTCTAATGCAGAATTCCAATAAATCCATTACTAAAATACCATATGAATTTAAATATCTTAACTAAAAAACTATTAGAAAATGTACTCAGACTTTATCAAGAACCAAAGAATGAATTTACTAAAGTATTATTACAAAAACAATGTGTAAGACTTATACCTTGAAACTTTCCTAAATATTTCAAGTACAAATTTTTCTATAGAATCATTAAAAATTAGCTTATCTGGTTCATTAAAACATTAATAGAAAACACGAGACTTTATAATTGCTACCCAGTTTAATAACCACACTTACTGTTTTAATTACTATGTTCTAATTTACTTTTCTATAAAGTTTAGCTATTAATTTCAGTGCACAAATAAAAATTACTCAGAAGGATGTCATGCCACCAACTAACAACTGTTTGTAGTAACTGCATTTCTCAATATAGACTAAAACTACAGGATTATTTCTTTTAAAATTAATTTAAACATCACATTTCTTTCTCAGTTTTAGAATAGCTTACCTCTTAAGACTTCACCTAAATTTTCCTCTTTAAATCTTTTTAAAAAATACTTATTTTTAAGAAAAAAAAAAGGCAAGCATTGAAATCACTAAATAATTTTTCAAGACATCTAGCCTTAGGCAACTAAGAGTTTTACTTCCTACCTGTTTTATCATGAATACTTGAGTGGAATTCATTTATGAGCTCAGCACTATCTAAAAAGAATTACTGGTTTACAAATAGGTAACTTCCAGGATTTCTGGTTATATTGTTCACAGAGTCATTCTGTCCTTGTAGCTAGGAATGTACACTGCAGCAAATTATTCAGACCCCAATTTTTTTTTACCTTCTTACAATAAAATCAGTGTTTAAAATAAAGTGTTTTCAGTTTTTATTTGTAGGTCCCATCCCAAATATCATTTTTGATATGCTTAGATAGGAAGATCCAGTAAGTTTATATAAAATGTGGTTGTTTGGGTTATAGTAACCAGAGTTCCTTTTCAAAGGAACAGATCTTTAATCTCCAAAACAAAGATTATCTAACAGGTAAAAACAGAGTTGCTTAGAGGTACTCATATAGCAATCACAGCATTTGCTCAATGTCTCTTGATAGAGTAGGCTACACATTTAAAGTATGTGTCCTCTGCCATATCAACTTGTGCCTCATCCAGGCTTACTCTGAATATGGAATTATTCTATTTTGATCAATTTCCAATTACTTGAAGGTCTTGTCCTTAACAGCTAAATGTTCTTCTGAGTGTTCTGACTCCTTTCTTTTAGAGACTGTGTATCATAAGACTCAAAGCCTCTGGTGATGGTGCCTCAAAGGCTCAGTCTTACTCTAGGGCAATCCTTGGGATCTACGGTTCCTGGCACTCAAAGAGCAGGAATTCCAGAAGCATGTAGAAACTTGAAACCAATGTGGACTTAGGTAACTTCACGGATAGAGGAAGAGGAGGAGCTTAACCATCTAAAAGGTCATGGTCTCCTGATAGGAGGAGAGAGACCGATACACAGCTGCAGAAGCTCCTATACAGATATAGCAATGATGAATGGTCAGGAGAGTTTTTACACATATGTAAAAATGCCATTCCTCTAGTTTTATGTCAACATTTTTTATGTAATTTAATTTCTTCTGAGCATCTGAATGGTAAAACTCATTTTCTGACACATACCATTTAGCCAGTTGTGTAGAAAGGGTTTCTACCACATCTCAGGATTTCTTAGATGTCTTAGGATATCATGATTCCTGGAATTATCAGGAGGAAACAATAATTTTGAATTATCTCTGTTGTATCAGAGATGAAACTTTACAGTTTAGGAACCATAAATGTTTACTATTTTCTGAATAGAAGTAGAATTTTCCTTCTGTTCCAATCTGTGGATTGATCTAGACTTAAGACAAAAACAGGCACTTGATAATTTCATAGCATCATATAGCGAAGAAAAAGAGGTGCAGAAGTATGACACAGAAACTAAAAAAAGATTCAGTTATGATTTCTAACTAAAACAAAAATGTCCTTTGAACTTGAAAAGTTTGGGGTCATGGCCTACAAGTCACTGTAGAGGGCAGGCAGGGAAGAGGAGCCAAAAGAAAAATACCAATGATTTACCCACATGTGATTATCATCTTGCTGATTCATTCTACCATTTTTGAATTTCATGTCAAGTGAATATTAAATCGTTACTAAATGCTAAAGACTAGGTAGTTACCAACAATAAAAGCATACAAAGTCTCAGAATTTAAAATATTGTCATTAATTTTAAAAGATATAATGCGGAAAAGATACAATACAGAAAGCAATGACTATTTTAGTTATCTACCGCTTCACAATGATATTACCATAAACTTAGCAACTTAACACAGTTTGTGATATCACAGTTTCTGTAAGCATGGTTTAGCTGAGTTGTCTGTTGGGGGGTCTCACAAAGCTATAATCAATGTATCAGCTGGGCTGCTGGTGCCAAGCACTGTGCCAGGTAGTAGAGATCACACAAACCATCCTCCCGTGGACTGTACAAAATAACAGGAAATTGTCACTCATGGATAGGTGATATCAATATTTTTGTTACTTAGGATATACAAGAGCTGAGATTTGGTGACTGGATGTGAAAGGGGAGTTGAAGGGGACAGTCAAGAAAGACACCTGGGTTTTTACTTATCACGTTGTGTGGCTCGTGTCCCATGCACTGAAGTCTAAAGACACAGGAGTAAGAACTGTCAACAATTCACCCGTAAATATATTGTAGAATGAGATAATCACATTTTATTAATTCTACATAGTCTGTTTTCCATTATACATTTACATATAAATAAATATTTACAGGCATTGTAAATATCTCTACTAAAGAAAGATCTCATTTCCTCTAGCTTATCCTTAATTAGTAATGTCATTCCCCTGACATGGCTGATTGAGTCAAGAGTAGCTACCCAACCCCAGAGGAACCAATCCATAAAGTAATCTGAATTAATCAGATTCCCTTTTGAGAATATGAACTAAGAGACTCAGAAACCTAATAAGTTGCTAGCTGAGGTAATGGTAGATCATTAGAGTAAAGGTCCATGAACTCCTACAGCTGAGCTCCCTGGAGCTTCATGTTTTCCAGACTTGCTGAAATCCAGTTGCTCTTTTTTCTTTAAATTTTAAAAATACTTTTAAATAAATCTCTTTATCTTGGGCTAAATTAAGTAGGTTTTTATTATCTTCAAATAATTTTCCTACCTAAAACACTTTGAAGATTGCTGATGTCTACTGAAAAATCAAGGAGCAAATCTTTATTTTTTTTAATTAAAAAAACTTTATCTTTAGATTATATATTTAAAAACCATACACTAGCTTGAGTACAAAGAACTCTATATGTGATATCATTTATTAAATAATTAAGCCCTATTAATTGCATATCATTTATAGGTAAGGGAAATTTTTTTTTATCAAACTTCACTTTCATCAAGGTATTTTATACAAAATAATGCTGAGGTTCTTGTCAAAGGCATCTTCATTTCATCCCACTCCTTTTTAATCCAGTCATCTGATCTTATTGCAGATTTGTCACAAGTCTTTTGTTCCTTGTCCAAACAATGCCATTCTTTCCCCCAGCATTATTCATATTATGTGTATACTTGCGGGCTTAGAAGATTGCAAATAGCCTGAGGAGAATACCAGCAACATAGATCTGCACCAAAAATGTCAAAAATGTCATTTATCTGATTTTTTATCTTAAGTGTGCATCTTGTAGTTTTGTTTAATAAATCTGTAAACCCCCACATGGAAGAAACATGGAAATTTCAGTAACATGTTTCTGAAATGGAATAGCCAAAAAAAAAAAAAAAAAAATCCAGGTGAATCCAGAGATTGTTTGGAATGCACAGGAGACTTGGGTCTTGTTGCATTAGGAACTTAAAAATAAGAATGTACATCTTGGCATTCGCTATAAGAAATGGCAACTAGAGGGGCGCCTGGGTGGCTTAGTCGGTTAAGCGTCCGACTTTCGCTTAGGTCATGATCTCGTGGTTCGTGGGTTTGAGCCCCGCATCGGGCTCTGTGCTGACTGCCGGCTCAGAGCCTGGAGCCTGTTTCAGTCTGGGACTCCCTCTCTCTCTGACCCTCCCCTGCTCACGCTGTCTCTCTCTCTCTCCTAAAAATAAATAATAAAAAAAAAACATTAAAAAAAAAAGAAATGGCAACTAGGGCTCATGGAAGAATTCTTAGAATCCATGCCAAATGAACTGTATTTACCTGAATTTAAAATCAGAAACACAGTCTAGATTAAGAAACTATATTTGACACGTCTTATTTTTTTCTTTAGTGGGTCTTTTGTATATTCCAATATTTTCAATAGTGATACGAATTTGTATATCTTGGTTTTCCAATCATATTACAAAATCCTAAAGGAAGGGTCTTGAGGCTCTTTTGTAGTCCCAGAGCACCTACTATAAGATTTTAATTAATACTTGTTGGTGTTTTGATTATTTAGTATTACTTCATAGAGAAAAAAATGTGTCCTATTAAATGTGGAAAAAAACCTCATATCTTTTAACAGAACATAAGGGAAGCAATACCATTATAATCATGTTATGTCTACTGAAAAATCAAGGAACAAATCTTGGAGGAGGTATGTGACTGGATTATGAACATAGTATTTCAAACCATGGCGGGGGGGGGCACTGAAGAAGCCAAGAGCATCTATTTTTTATCTTTCCCTTTCCTCAGGGGTTATACAAAATTAAGATTTTTTTCTTCATCAAATATGATGTATCTGTCACTTGAGCCATATTGAAATTGTAGAAAACTATATGTACCATATTTGTATATCTTTGTATCTAACTAATATAATAAGACCTGGAAATTAGTCATTTATAAAATCCTACATTGACCCAAAATTCCTTTTTTTCATATGAAATAAAACATTCTTTATTTAGGACCAATTTATGGACACATTCTGGTTTCTGGGGACTGTGTTAGGAAGAGGTCTACTGTGGAAGACAAGACACAAAACCTGACTTCAAGGAGCTTACAATTTTAACTTACTAATAGATTTGTAATATGTTTAAAATTCAAAATACAAAACAATCTTTGTGGAAAGTGTTTTAAATGACTTGTGCCAAACTGCTGATTCCATTTCTTCTGGCATTTTTATGATGGACTATGTTGTTCCAAAGTAAGTCACCTCCCTCCCTTTAAACACATGTTTTCCTGTTTGCTGCACCTTCTTATAACAACAATTAAGGTGGCACTGGACTTAAATATTTTAAAGTATGAATGTACTGTAAGTCCAGGGATAACTAATCTCATAATTAAGGATCTCACTACCACCTCAGTAGTGAAAATGTTACTTTCACTAAGGTAGATGTGTAGGAAGACATACAAAAAAGTGCTTTAGAGTAGGTCAGACTGCATAGGACATTATTCAGTGGGCTCCCTCACCAGTTCATTTTGTTCAGTCAGAGAATGACAGACCAAACTTGGTTTGGTACACTAAAGAACTGATCCGCTGGATTAACAGATATGAGTTGCCCTTGAAAATCATCTTTGAAATGCAAATATTACTAGCAATCAGAAACACCAGTAAGCCTAAATTCAAATGGAGCATATGATATTAGAATTTTTCTAAACTTCACAATTTTCTACCAGTTTTGCTTTGCTTGAGGTCATTTTCATCAATTAAAACATTTTTCAGTTTATATTCAAGCAGATATTGAATACACTGAAATTGCTTTTCTTCCCCATTATTCGGAGTATCAAGAGCCTTGAGAAGATCTTAAAATCTTTGAGTTTCAGGTCAAATCCATAGCATTTTACTTCTGAGGCAGGTTAATTTGTCACTCTTTTCTTTCTGAACCATTTTCAAAAGTAGATGCTGACGATATGATTTACAACTTCAGTTCTACCTAAATCCTTCAATCTGAATGCTTCCTTCATTTGAAACATTCACTTTATCTGCAGTATTTCTTTCTGAATCATTTAAACCACACCTGCTATCCTGACCCCTTTCTACAAAGGAATCTACTTCATTTTGTTTTCCATATTACACTAAGAAAACAAAAGTTCCCAATTTTAAAAAAGTCTGTCCCATTCATACATAATAAATTTTCCCCCAGAAAGCTTCATTTTATAATGTCAGCCATGAAAGTTTTCCCTGACTGCTACTTCAGTCAATAAAATGACAACTAGAAACACATCGTTGAGAACATCTCCGAGAGTTAAAAATCACAAATTTGAAAACTCCAACCAAATTTCACCTGTCCAACATGCTTTACACATTTTTAGTTGCTGAAGAACTATACTAGCCAAAAGAATGAATTATTTCTGAAGCAGGAAAGGGAATAGTGACCCTATGTTGGGGAAAAAAAAAAATAAGAGCTTTCTTAGCTCTTAGTGAAATACAGCATTTGAAAACAGTGCTCTATGAAACAACTTTTTTATTAGTTTTTTTTTCTCCTTTTCACCAAATATGGTAATTGGTATAATTTCACACCAGAAGAATTAACTGGTATGAAACTCTGTGGGGATAAACATGCATTGAATTTCCAGGATCAATGCTCTGTTTTCCAAATCTTGCTCACATGAGCTAGCATGCTTAGGTTTGCGATTTCTCCTTCCTAGGAAACAGAAAATTGATATAAATGATGTTTTTTCTCCTGTGTCTCCAAATAATTTCCACTATTTATAACGAATTATATAAGCACCTTGTGATTCTTTTTCAAATTCTAAATTCATAAAGAAACATTATACTCCAATTAATTACTGAGGCCACGTACAGTGTATATATAAATATGTACTATTTGCCAGTTTTGTTTGGTTCCTTGAAAATGCTTAGGCTTTAGGCTGAAAACCAAGATAGAGAAAAACAAATACCAGAATTGTCAGTCTGTCTAATGTCCCTACTAGCTTGTGTGGTCTCTTTATATGTTAACACTTCTAACCTTAGTTGAATCATGTAAACCACACCTGCTCTCCTGACCACCCTGAAACATTTATTTGCTGTGAGGTCTTCATTTTGCTTATTATTATGCTCTGCACTCCAATTCCTGTACCTTAATCCAATGCCAGCTTTCCTCTTTCAGGTCACAATTATGAATATGTGTAATGCCTCTCAAGTAAGGCAACTTTTGGTACATTTCTTGGCACTATACCAAAAATCATGAATGAATTTGGTTGAAGGAATTATTTAAGTTGTTTTGTTCCTTTGTTATTTTCTAATTTATAAGATGGGAGAAGTAGGCAAGAGGAGGTTGAAAAACTGGTGAAGCCTTAGGGTAAATGCCATCCACAGACACTTGATATGTGCCACATATTTTTTTCTAATGCTAATTTTTACAACTTAAAGTAAGGAAACTTTTCTTAAGCTCATCATAGAACCTATCTATTCTATTTTCTCACAACGAGTTCATGTCACACATTTACAGCCTTCCTGGTCCCTGTAGAAATCTAAGTTTGCAACTCTGAGCTAGAAGAGGTCTTCTAAGGTTCCAAAAACCCACAGGAAGGTAATAAACTGGAAGATTTTTTTTTTTTTGTACAGTACATTCAATTCCACTACTGATTTGTTATTAAGCAGTGGACCATGAAACCAAGATATCAGGACATTAAATGTGGACAAACAATATAAGTACCATTAGCCTACAGGGAAAGCAATGAATGATCTTATTTAATTTGTGGAGAGTTGGATAGCAGAAATTCTGCAAATGAAATTAAGTGCTATGCCTCATTGAATGAGCTCAGAGCTCTCCAAGGGGAGATCTGAGTTCCAGTATACAGCAAATAACAGGCAGTGTCTTTAATTTAGCTGTAATTTTGAAATGGTTAGTTGGCAAAAGATATTGAGAAGGATGTAAATGATCCAACCCTGTAGGAAGCTGAGAAGTGCCCATGTCAATGAAGCTCTTACAGTTTTCAAATGACATAAAAATATGCAAGATTTTTATTTGTGCTGTCCATTAATCAAATATTTTCCAATTTTCAAACTCATTCCCATGCCCCCTTCAAAGAATCGATCTAAATTTTGGTGAGATTCTTAATAAGGCCTTTCCTCTCAACCAGTTCAATGATCTTTTTGCAACTAACTAAGTCATTATTTGACATTTTCTGCTCTAACAGCACTTGGGCACATTTGCTGATTTCTGGGAATCATAAATTCTGGAACACACTGAAGTATCTGCCACTCTCACTCAGCTTATGTTGAAAATCTATCTTAAAAATGTATGTAGGTGAAAGGAAGGTTGTGATGTAGAGGTTGAACATGGAGCAAAGTAAAGGTAGTACAAGGCTTTGCAGATGAAAACTGTAGTATAGTGCACATATTGTTCAGCATAATTACCCTCCATCTAATAAAACCGTTATAGATAGAAGATGTTTCATTTTGTACAGACTTTTTATTAATGTCATATAAAAGTTTCTCCAAATATTTTGTTAATCTATAATTTAAGACATGGCGGCTAACTTAGAGATTTTTCTCATTTCTTCTTTTTAAGAATTGGTCAAGAAATAACCTTGTTTTCATCCACTACTCAGTTTTAGTTTATTAGGTAGAGTGCTAAGTGCAGAAATAGAAGATTTGATTTGGAATCCCAAGTCTGAGAGTCAATAGCTTAACATTTTCTTTAAAAAGTCCCTTAGCCTCAATGATCACCCATTTTCACATGAGGTCAATGGGGATAAAAGTACCTACCCCACTGAGTTGTTAAAGAGCTCTGAAGTAACACATATGAAAGGATTTTGTAAATTCTTGATCACTATATTAGGCATTAGGGTTAGGTGTTAAGTACTGATGCTATTAATTGCTGCTACAAATTGAGATTTAGCAAATATTTAAATGACACAACTTTATGTTAACTGGCCTCATTCATATTGGCTCAAATGATCTAGCTAATTATAATATGGCAAGAATTAAAGTTATTTGCTAGATTCAAATAACTATGAGATAACATCCTTAGATAGGCTGGTGGCAGGGGCCATTTCAAGGTGTACTAGTAACCTCATTGCATCTAAATTCCAAAGAAATGGTAAATGATCCAAAAGTTCACTTTTACAACAAACTGATTAACAGTATTGTGATAAAATTTTCCTGTATGTAATTACAAGATAAACTTTTTCAAAAAGCTTGACAGCAAAGTAAAATGATATAAATCATTCAGCCCTCCTAGAAAATCCCTAACAGCATGTTTTTATTTTTATTTAAAAAAAAAATTTTTTTAATGTTTTATTTATTTCTAGGAGAGAGAGAGAGAGAGACAGCGTGAGCAGGGGAGGGTCAGAGAGAGAGGGAGTCACAGACTGAAACAGGCTCCAGGCTCCGAGCTGGCAGTCAGCACAGAGCCCGACGCGGGGCTCGAACCCACGAACCGCGAGATCATGACCTAAGCAAAGTCGGACGCTTAACCGACTAAGCCACTGAGGCACCCCAACATGTTTTTAATTAAAATATAATCCACATGCAATGAATTGCACAGATCTAAAGTGTGGAATTTAATTAGATTTCTAGACGCATATAACTATGTAACCCACATCTTATAAAAACATAGAATATTTCCATTTCCATTACTTCAGAAAGTTCCCCATGCCTTATTCTAGTCAATATTCCCATATACAACCACAGTGATTTTTATTATTACCATAGATGGTTTTCCTTATTGGAACTTCATAAAAATGGAATCATTAAATATGTACTTTTTTGTGTCTGGCCTTTTCTGCTTAACAAAATGTTTTGGTGTTTCACCAATGCAGTTTTTATGAACCAGTTGGTCCATTTTTTTTTTTTTCACTGCCGAGTAGTATTCTACAGACTGAACATATTACAATTTGTTTATATACTTTCATGTTAAATGAACATTTATATTCTCTCCAGTTTGGGAACAGTAAAAATAAAGCTGTTTTTATTAAAATTTATTTATTTATTTTTTTGAAAGAGAAAGGGTGTGAGCAGGGGAGGGGGGAGAGAGAGACGGAGACAGAGACAGAGACAGAGACACTCAAGCAAGCTCCAGGCCCAGCGTGGAGCCCAACTTGGGGCTTGATTCCACGACCCTATGATCATGACCTGAGGCGAAATTAAGAGTTGGACACTTAACTGACTTAGCCACCCAGGCGCCCCTAAAACTATGTTTTAATGGACATATATTTCCTATCTCTAGTAGTCATCAGATAATTTCCTAGTTCATTTTAAAATAAATTGCCAAAATTCTGTTCAAAATAGTTGTATTATTTCACATCTCATCATTTCAGATGCTCTGCACCTTCATTAGGATTTGAAAGTCTTATTTTAATTTTAGTACATGTGATATAATATCTCCTTTTGGCTTTAATTTGATGCTTACTGATGACGGTTTTGAACCCATTTTTATATGATTTATTTAAACATATTTGATAGGATTATTTAGTCATTTATACATCTTTTGTGGGTCATTCATTTTCCCACTTATAAAGCTGATTTGTTGTCTTTTTGTACTGATTTGTAGAAATTCTCAATACAAGGCCTTTGTCAAATGTGTGTAATGAGAATGCTTTCTCTTAATCTATATTGACTTTTCATTCTCTTAATAATTTTAATAAGCTGAATATTTGATTTTGATGGAATCCTGTTTTATCATATTTCATTTCACTAATTATGCTTCTTGTGTCCTTTGAAAAAGTTCTAACACAGTTCACAAAGATAGTCCCCAATATTTTGTTTTCAGTAAGTATTATAGTTTCAGCATTTACCTTTAGGGCTATGATCCATCTCATATCAATTTGTTTAGCGAGGTAGACATTAATTTTCCTCTTGCTCATCCACTTCATCCAGTATTATTTATTGAAAAGACTCTCCTTTGTTTTCAATTGTCTTAGAATTTTTGTTGAAAGTCATCTATATCTGGGTCATTACCAGATCTTTTCCTCCAGTGATCTGTTTGTTTATAGTTACACCTAAGCCACATTATTTTAAATAGAAGCCTTGTACTAAGCTTGAAATCAAGTTGTATGAATTCTCCAAATTTTTAAAATTATTTTGACTGCTCCCCATCTTTTCATATCAATGTAAGCTTAAAATAAACTTGTCAAATTCTCCCCAAAATAATTCTGTTGAGATTTTAATCAGTCACGTTGAAACTATAGGCTATACTACATGGCCATGAGAAAGAATGAAATCTGGCCATATGTAGCAACATGGATGGAACTTGAGGGAGTTATGCTGAGTGAAATAAGTCAGGCAGAGAAGGACAGATACCATATGTTTGCACATATAGGAGGATTAGGAGGAACTTAATGGAGCAGTGTGGGGGAGAAGAAGGGGGAAATAGTGGGGGAGAGGGAGGGAGGCATGAGAGACTCTTGAATGCTGAGAACAAATTGAGGGCTGATGGGGGTCGGGGGGAGGGGAAGGGGAGTGATGGGCATGGAGGAGGGAACTTGTGGGGATGAGCACTGGGTGTTATATGGAAACCAACTTGACAATATACTATTTAAAAAAAGAAACTATAGGTTAATTTTGAGGGGATTGATGTCTCAATATTAGTTCTCAAAATGCATGAACATGGTAGAGATAGCACCATTTATTTAATCTTTGGTTTCTTTCAGTGGTATTTTGCTATTATTAGTTTAGAGGTCTTACATCTCTTCCGTTAACATTATTTCCAACTGCTACTGATGCTATTAGAAAACCAAAATTTTCCCCCCTTAATTCATTCTCCTGTTATTTGCTTCTACTATACTGGATAACAATATTCTTTAAATATTGTATCTACTATTATTGCATTAAAAAGTACTACAATCAATGATTTTTTAAATGTTTTTAATTTATTTCTAGGAGAGAGAGAGAGAGTGCGAGCAGGGGAGGGTCAGAGAGAGAGGGAGTCACAGACTCTGAAACAGGCTCCAGGCTCTGAGCTGGCAGTCAGCACAGAGCCCAACGCAGGGCTCGAACCCACGAACTGCGAGATCATGACCTAAGCAAAAGTCGGACGCCTAACCGACTAAGCCACCCAGGCGCCCCTACAATCAATGATTTAAAACAACATTCATTTATTATTTTTCAGTTCTCAGATAAGAAGCCCAGGCATGGCATAGAAAATTCCTGTTCTCAGGGTCTTCTAAGGTTGAAATCAAGATCCTAACTATACTAGGTTCTTTTTTGGAACCTTGAGGGAAGAATCTACTTCTAAGATCACTTAGGTTGCTAGCATAACTCAGTTTATTGCATTTGTAAAACTGAGGTTCTATTTTGTTGCTGGCTCTCAGAAGACATATTTCCAAGTTCTTAAAGGATGCTCTCATTCTTTGCCTCATGGTCCCATCCATTTTCACAATGGAGACTCTCCCTCATGTCAAATCTCTATCACCAGCAAGAGCCCTGTCACACTTAAGGGTTCTCCCGATCCACTAAAGATACTCTCTCTTTTTTAAGAGATCTCAACTAATTTGGGATTTTAATTACATCTGTGAGATTTGTTCACTGTAGTATGGAGATTCAAATTTCTTTTAATGATTGGGAGAAAATACAGATCTTGGGATGTTAGAATTCAGCCAACAGATAAACTGATCTTGTATTCAGCAATGTCACTATATTCACTTATAGATTCTAATACCTGTCTAATAGATTGCTTAGAATTATGCAAATGATCAAATAGTTATAATTTTACTTCTTACCTATCTTCATATCCTTAATTTCTTTCTCTAATTTTATTGAACTTGACAGGATTTCAGTTCATTGTTGATGAAGGTGAAAATGGATATCTTTATTACTGAGTGTTTTTATTATGAAGCATGTGACATATAGTCAAATTTTTTGAATGACAGTTTATAATTACATATTCAATTTATTTAATAGCTATAGTGTAGTCAGATTTTCTATTTCTTATTTTGTTAGTTCTGACTGTGATCAGATAAATAAATATTTTTTTTTCTGAAATGTGTTGTAACTTATTTTATAGCCTACTATATATTCCATATTGTGACTAGTCTATGTGCCTTTTAAAAGAATGTTTATTCTTTACTTCAGTATGTCTACTGTTGGTGTTAGTGTTCTATAAATACCACATGGATCAAACAGTTCAAAGTAATTGATAATGCCATAGAAATCTTCTATAATTTATTGAGATTTTGTCCATTCATCCTATTATTATGACACAAGGGCATAAATATCTCCAACTATCATTATAAATTTTTCTATTCTACTTAAAAACTTTTAAATCTGCAGTTTTTTGCCTTGTATACTTTGAATATTTTTTATTTAGGTGTATAAATACTATTGATTTTATTGTATTTCTGATTAACGATTAATTTTTATCAACATCAAATATCCTTCTTAATCATTGGGAAAATAAAGTTTATCTTCAAGTTTACTTTATTTGATATTAACATAGCCACACTGTCTTTCTTATGCTGTTTTCACAGTATATTTTCATGTTTTTATTTCAACCTTTCTTAATTTTTAAAGTACATTTCATATAGACAACATATATTTAGCTCTTGCTTTTTATCATTTTTCTCTCCATATTACTATAACCATTCTAACTCTCCATTTTTGTACTATTGGTTCCACATATTTTACAACTACATATATTATAAAAAATTTTAATGTTTCTTTTTATTTGTGAGAGGGAGACAGACAGACAGATATGGAGTGCAGAGACAGAGAAGGAGACACAGACTCCAAAGTAGGCTCCAGGTTGTGAGCTGTCAGCACAGAGCCTGATGTAAGGAATGAACCCTAGAATTGGAAGATCGTGACCTGAGACAAATTCAGACACTTAACCGACTGAGCTACCCAGGCGCCTCTCCATCTATATATATTATAAACCTCACAACCCAATGTTATAGTGTCTTTCATTAAGCAACAGAATTCTGTTTTATCGTTTAAAAAACTCACTACTTCTGCTTATTTTTCTTAACCACTATATAATTTTAAAATGAATTTTCTGCTTCTCATTTAGGAAATTGATAGGAACTTTTTTTTTCTTTTTTCAATTTTTTAAAAATTCTAGTGAACATATATTGTAATTTAGTGATTAATTACTTACATATAATACCCAGTGCTCATCATAAGAAGTACCCTCCTTAATACCCATCACCCATCCACTTATCTCCATCAACCCTCAGTCTGTTCTCCATTGTTAAGGGTTTCTCATGGTTTACTTCCCTATTTCTTTTTTTCCCTTCTCATATGTTTATCTATTTTGTTTCTCAAATTCCACATATGAGTGAAATTACATGATACTTGTCTCTTACTGACTTATTTTGCTTAGCATAATTCACTCTAGCTCCATTCACACAGTTACTAATGTCAAGATTTCATGTTTTTCATGGCTGAGTGTACATATGATATATATATGATACACAGTATCATGTATCTTATACCATACCATATATATATAGTGAGTGTGTATGTGTGTGTGTGTGTGTATGATATATATATCATCTTCATTATCCATTGATCAGTCCATGAACATTTGGGCTCTTTCCATGATTTGGCTATTGCTGATAAAGTTGCTATCAACATTGGGGAACATGTACCACTTTGAATTTGTATTTCTGTATACTTTGGGTAATATCTAGTAGTGCAATTGCTTGACTGTAGGGTACTTTTATTTTTGACTTTTTTTTTTATTTTTTTATTTTTATTTTTTGTACAAATAGTTTATTGTCAAATTAGTTTCCACATAACACCCAGTGTTCATCCCCACAAGTGTCCTCCTCCATGCCCATCCCCCCCTGCCCCCACATCCATCAGTCCTCAGTTTTTGTCAGCATTCAAGAGTCTCTCATGGTTTGCCTCTCTCCATTTCCCCCACCATTTCAGCCCTTCTTCTCCCCCTTGGTACTCTGTTAAGTTCCTCCCAATCCTCCTCTACGTGCACACATGTGATATTTGTCCTTCTCTGCCTGACTTATTTCGCTCAGCATAACACCCTCAAGGTCCATCCATGTTGCTACACATGGCCACATTTCATTGTTTCTCATTGCCATGTAGTATTCCATGGTATAGATAAACCACATCTTCTTGATCCATTCATCTGTTGATGGACACTTAGGCTCTTTCCATGTTTTGGCTATTGTGGAGAGTGCTGCTGTGAACACTGGGGTCCATGTGCTCCTATGCCTCAGCATTTCTGTATCCCTTGGGTAAATTTCTTGCAGTGCTATTGCTGGGTCCTAGGGGAGTTCTATTGTTAGTTTCCTTAGGAACCTCCACACTGTTTTCCAGAGGGGCTGTACCAGTTTACATTCCCACCAACAGTGTAGGAGGGTACCCGTTTCTCCACATCCTCACCAGCATCTAGAGTTCTCTGATGCTCATTTTAGCCACTCTGACTGGCGTGAGGTGGTATCTCAGTGTGGTTTTGATTTGTAGTTCCCTGATGAGGAGCGATGCTGAGCATCGTTTCATGTGTCTCATCGTTGGCCATCTGGATGTCCTCTTTGGAGAAGTGTCTGTTCATATCTTCTGCCCATTTCTTCACTGGGTTGTTTGTTTTCCGGGCGTGTAGTTTGGTGAGTTCCTTGTAGATTCTGGATATCAACCCTTTATCTGATATGTCATTGCAACTATCTTTTCCCATTCCGTTGGTTGCCTATTAATTTTCTGGGTTGTTTCCTTGGCTGTGCAGAAGCTTTTAATCTTGAGGAGGTCCCAACGGTTTATTTTTGCTCTTGATTCCCTTGCTTTTGGGGATGTGTCAAGTAAGAAGTTGCTGCGGTGGAGGTCAAGGAGGTTGTTTCCTGCTTTCTCCTCTAGAGTGTTGATAGTTTCCTGTCTCACGTACAGGTCCTTTATCCATTTTGAGTTTATTTTTGTGCATGGTGTGAGAAAATGATCTAGTTTCATTCTTCTGCATGTTGCTGTCCAGTTCTCCCAACACCATCTGTTAAAAAGGCTGTCTTTTTTCCATTGGATATTCTTTCCTACTTTGTCAAAGATCAGTTGGCTGTATACTTTTGGGTCCACTTCTGAGTTCTCAATTCTGTTCCATTGGTCTATGTCTGTTTTTGTGCCAATACCATACTGTCTTGATGATGACAGCTTTGTAGTAGAGGCTAAGGTCTGGGATGGTGATCCCTCCCGTTTTGGTTTTATTTTTCAGGATTACTTTGGCTATTCGGGGTCTTTTGTGGTTCCATACAAATTTTTGGATAGTTTGTTCTAGTTTGAGAAGTATGCTGGTGCTATTTTGATTGGAATTGCATTGAATGTGTAGAGTGCCTTAGGTAGTAATGACATCTTAACTATATTTATTCTTCCTATCCATGAGCATGAGATGTTTTTCCACTTCTTTGTGTCTTCTTCAATTTCCTTCATAAGTTTTCTATAGTTTTCATCATACAGATCTCTTGTATCCTTGGTTAGGTTTATTCCGAGGTATTTTATGGTTTTTGTGCAATTGTGAATGGGAGCAGTTTCTTGATTTCTCTTTCTGTTGCCTCAATGTTGGTGTATAAAAATGCAACCAATTTCTGTACGTAGATTTTGTACCCTGCAACTTGGCTGAATTCTTGGATCAGTTCCAGTAGGCTTCTGGTGGAGTCTGTCAGGTTTTCGATGTAGAGTATCATGTCATCTGCGAAGAGTGAAAGTTTGACTTCCTCTTTGCCAATTCTGATGCCTTTGATTTCCTTTTGGTGTCTGATGGCTGATGCTGGGACTTCCAGCACTATGTTAAACAGCAGTGGTGAGAGTGGGCATCCCTGTCGTGTTCCTGATCTCAGGAGGAAAGCTCTGAGTTTTTCCCCGTTGAGGATGATGTTAGCTGAAGGCTTCTCATAGATGGCTTTGATGATGTTTAAGTAGGTTCCTTCTATCCCAACTTTCTCGAGAGTCTTTTTTAAGAAGGGATGCTGCATTTTGTCAAATGCTTTTTCTGCATCTATTGACAGGATCATATGGTTTTTATCTTTTATTGATATGATGTATCACATTGAGTGATTTGCGAATATTGAACCAGTCCTGTAACCCAGGAATGAATCCCACTTGAAATTGGTGGATGATTCTTTTGATATGCTGCCGGATTCGACTTGCAAGGATCTTGTTGAGAATTTTTGCATCCGTATTCACCAAGGATACTGGCCTGTAGTTCTCTTTTTTTTGCTGGATCTCTGTCTGGCTTGGGAATCAGAGTGATGCTGGCTTCATAAAATGAGTCCGGGAGTTTTCCTTCGCTTTCTATTTTTTGGAATAGCTTGAGAAGAATTGGGATTAATTCTGTTTTAAATGTCTGGTAGAATTCCCCAGGGAAGCCATCAGGTCCAGGGCTCTTATTTGTTGGGAGATTTTTGATCACTGATTCAATTTCTTCACTCGTTATGGGTCTGTTCAGGTTTTCTATTCTTCCCGTGTGAATTTTGGTAGTGAGTGTGTGTTTAGGAATTTGTCCATTTCTTCTAAGTTGTCCAATTTGTTGGCATATAATTTTTCATAGTATTCCCTGATAATTGCTTGTATTTCTGAGGGGTTGGTTGTAATAAGTCCATTTTCATTCATAATTTTGTCTATTTGGTGCTCTCTCTTTTCTTTTGGATAAGTCTGGCTAGAGGTTTGTCAATTTTGTTTACTTTTTCAAAAAACCAACTCTTGGTTTCATTGATCTGTTCAATTGTTTCTTTGGTCTCTATGTTGTTTATTTCTGCTCTAATTTTTACTATTTCTCTTCTTCTACTGGGTTTAGGGCGTTCTTGTTGCTCTGCCTCTAGTTCCTTTAGGTGAGCTGTTAGATTTTGGACTTGCGCTTTTTCTAATCTCTTGAAATAGGCCTGGAGAGCAATGTACTTTCCTCTTAGGACTGCCTTTGCCGCATCCCATAGATTTTGAATTGTTGTGTTTTCATTTTCATTTGCTTCCATATATTTTTTAATTTCATCTCTAATTGCCTGATTGGCCCATTCATTCTTTAGAAGGGTGTTCTTTAACCTCCATGTTTTTTGAAGTTTTCCAGACTTCTTCCTGTAATTGATTTCAAGTTTCAAAGCATTGTGATCTGACAGTGTGCATGGTATGATCTCTATTCTTTTATATTTCTTGAGGGCTGCTTTATGTCCCAGTGTGTGATCTATCTTGGAGAATGTGCCATGCGCACTTGAGAAGAAAGTAAATTCCCTAGCCTCAGGATGTAAAGTTCTAAATATATCCGTCAGGTCCATCTGGTCCAATGTATCTTTCAAGTCCATTATTTCTTTAGTGATTTTCTGTCTGGTTGACCTATCTATTGCTGTAAGCGGAGTATTAAAGTCCCCTGCTATTGGCACATTCTTATCTAGAAGCTTGTTTCTGTTTGTGATTAATTGTTTTAGATATTTAGGTGCTCCCATATTTGGTGCGTAGACATTTATGATTGTTAGTTCTTCCTGATGGATGGACCTGTAATTATTATGTAGTGCCCTTCTTCATCTCTTGTGATTGTCTTTAATTTAAAGTCCAGTTTTTCTGATATAAGTATGGCTACTCCGGCTTTCTTTTGATTTCCTGTAGCATGATATATATTTCTCCATCCCCTTACTTTTAATCTGAAGGTATCTTCCCGTCTAAATGAGTTTCTTGTAGACAGCATATAGATGGATTTTGTTTTTTAATCCATTCTGCTACCCTATATCTTTTGATTGGAGCATTCAGCCCATTTACATTCAGTGTTATTATTGAAATATATGGGTTTAGAGTCTTTGTATCTTTTGTAGGGTTCATGTTTGTGGTGGTGTCTCTGGTATCTTTGTTCCTTGCAACCTTTCCTTCAGAGCATCCCCCCGTGGGAATTCTTGTAGGGCTGGCTTCATGGTGACAATTTCTTTCAATTTCTGTTTTTTTGGAAAGGTTTTTATCTCTCCTTCTATTTTGAAGGACAGTCTTGCTGGATAGAGGATTCTTGGCTGCATATTTTTACTCTTCATCACATTGAAGATCTCTTGCCATTCCTTTCTGGCCTGCCACGTTTCAGTAGATAGGTCTGTCACCACTCTGATAGGTTTCCCTTTGTATGTGAGGGCCCTTTTCTCCCTAGCTGCTTTCAAAATGCTCTCTTTGTCCTTGTATTTTGCCATTTTTACGATGATATGTCGTGCAGAAGATCGATTCAAGTTACGTCTGAGAGGAGTCCTCTGAGCCTCTTGTATTTCCACATTGACTTCCTTCCCCAGGTCGGGGAAGTTCTCTGCCATAATTTGTTCCAGGACTCCTTCAGCACCTTTCCGTCTCTCTTCCTCTTCTGGGATTCCTATGATATGGATATTGTTGCGTTTGACTGTGTCGCTGAGCTCTCGAATTCTTCTTTCCTGTTCCTGGATCAGTTTGTCTCTTTTTTTGTCAGCTTCTTGTTTTTCTAGAATGGTGTCTTCTAAATCACTTATTCTCCTTTCTGCCCCTTCCGTCCGTGCATTGGAGGCCTCTAATTTATTATGGATCTTATTTATCGCATTTTTTAATTCTTCATGGCTATTTTTATTTTCCATTCTGTCTGTAGCCATAGTTTCTTTGATGTCGCCTATGTTTTTTTCAAGCCCTGCTATTAATTTCACCATTATTATTCTAAAATCTTGTTCACTTATGCTGCTGATATCTGTTTTGAGCAGTTCATTAGCTGTCATTTCTTCTTGGAGTTTCTTTGAAGGAGAGGTCTTTCGTTGCGTCATTTTAGTTAGCTTTCCGGCTCTTGTTGGTTTTAAAGACCTGTTATGCTCTCTGTTTCTATGAGCACTGCTATATCCAAGAAACTCTTTGACTTTCCACGGCCTATCCTTTCAGAGATTGTTTTTTGAATGGTATCCCTCGGTCACTCTTGTTGGGACTTTAGTTATTTTATTTTCCTATTCGTAGTGATATTTGGGACTCTTCACCTTGTGTACTCTAGCTTGTTTCTTGAGGTAGCCCTGGAAAAGAAAACAGACAGACAAACACACAGGGAGCAGGAGTACACAAACGCACAGGTTGATTCAACTAACATGCAAAGCGAGAGGGAAAACGAAAAAGTTAATAGAAAAGACGGAGGAGGGAGGGCGAATAATAGGGAGCGTAAAATACATAAAAGGGTCAAAAAGGGGAAAAGAAAAGGAAAAAAGAAGAAAACCGATGGACAAAGAACGGTTTAAAGTATATACCTGGATTTCCCAGCTACAGTTAAATAGCCGTGTGTATGCAGTGCTGGTTGAAGAGCATAGAGAAAAAGAGAGAAGGCAGGGTGAGACAAGGCAGATTTGGAAATAGAATGAACAGGCAGAAGGGATAAGAAACTTTTTTCAAAGAGGTAAAGGGTAGAATATGGTTGGATAGGTGAGAGAAGGATGCTGGAATTATCCAGAGAAACTATTTAGTCTAATTACTCCTGAGAGAAATAGTTGAAAAAGTCGGTAGGTGTAGAATTTACATTTACAGAATGGACTTGTGATTGTTTAAGCAAGCTGGCGACCAGAGTTAATCAGGTCAGTGTTTTGGGGAAAAAAGCGAGAAAAGAGAAAAAAGAAGAAAAAAAAGAGAAAAGAAAGGGGAAAAAAAAGAAAGAAGAAAAAAAAAGGAAAAAGAAAAAAAAGGAAAAAGAAAAAAAAAAGGGAGGAGGGCACCTCTCAGGCAGGGATGGGCGTGGCGTGATCCGATGCCTCAGGCGGGGGTTCTGCCTTGGCGATTGTGGGAAGGAGAGTGACGGTGCTCCTGTCCCTTCTTGAACCCCGCGCTGCAGCTCGGTTTTTTTTTTTTTTTTGGCGTGTCAACTCCCCATTCCGGGGACGCAGCCGAAGTTGGTTGCACTCTTCAACCCAGGCCAGTTCCAATCTCCAAATCCCAGCCCGCGCCCGCTGAAGTTGCCTTAGACACAGCTTCCCAGACAACCCCCTCGGGCTATTCCAGGCTCCCTGCTGAGCTCTGGGGGCGGAGTCAGGATCGCTGCTTTCTTCTCTGGTCGGCTCTGGTGCGCATGCGCGGGGGCTTGCCTGCAGCGTCCGCGCAGCCTGAGCCCGCTGGAGTGAGGAAAACCGGGCCTCTCTATGGCTCGTCACCCGAAACACGAACTCACAGGCAAATTTCCCAGTTTTTAGCTCTTTGCCCTCCCTCTTGAGTTCCAGCCAGCCAGGAGCGCGGACGCCTGGTGTCTGCGCGTCTCCTTCAGGGATCCCAGCCGCCCTGGAGCTACAATGGCGGCAGGCGCGCCGCCGCTGGAGTGAGGAAAACCGGGTCTCTCTATGGCTCGTCACCCGAAACACGAACTCACAGGCAAATTTCCCAGTTTTTAGCTTTTTGCCTTCCCTCTCGAGTTCCAGCCAGCCAGGAGCGCAGACGCCTGGTGTCTGCGCGTCTCCTTCAGGGGTCCCAGCCGCCCTGGAGCTACAATGGCGGCAGGCGCGCCGCCGCTGGAGTGAGGAAAACCGGGTCTTTCTATGGCTCGTCACCCGAAACACGAACTCACAGGCAAATTTCCAGTTTTTAGCTTTTTGCCTTTCCTCTCGAGCCCCAGCCAGCCAGGAGCGCGGATGCCCGGTGTCTGCGCGTCTCTTTCAGGGATCCCAGCCGCCCTGGAGCTACAATGGCGGCAGGCGCACCCGCTCCGCTTTAAAACCCCACCTCCAGAAGCGGCACAAAGAAGCAGTTTGTGTGCTCAGCCTCCCCCAGGACCAGTTGTCGCGAGGGGACCTGGTGTGCCGATATTTGGCAAGTACGGTCTTTCTATGCACCGAGCGGAGATTTTTCTGTCTCGGACTCTCTCCTTTTCCCCTCTCACTCCCCGTAGAGGGTAGAGGGGGATCGCTTCCCACCCTGGAGGCTCCGATCCCGGGCTGATTTTACCTTCCCCAGTTCGCACTCACGTTAGAAGGCTTTCTCAGTGGATTCTGCGTCCTTTTTTCTCCCAGTCTCTCAGGTTTTGTATGGTTTCCAATGGCTTCAGATCTTTTCTGTGTGATGTATGGGCGCGAGTGCAAGTACGGAGCTCCTTACTTCTCCGCCATCTTGCCTCCCTCCCTCTCAAACATTGTCATAATCCTTGTGCAATGTGAATTATATCATAACTACCAGGCATGGCATCAGTTTATAATTCTTCACTTTATTATAAGAGACATTTTAATTTGGTTTTCCCATGGATTGTTTCTTATAGAGATAATAAAAAGAGCATAAGCATACAAAAATTCTCGTGGGGCAACTGGGTGGCTCAGTTAATCATCTGACTTTGGTTCAGGTCATGATCTCAGATTTCGTGAGTTTGAGTCCCCTTTCAGGCTCTGTGCTGACAGCTTGAAGCCTGGAGCCTGCTTTGGATTCTGTGTCTCACTCTCTCTGCCCCTCCCCTGCCTGTGTGCTTTGTC
The DNA here is from genome assembly GCA_017311185.1 of Proteles cristata cristata. NCBI lineage: Eukaryota > Metazoa > Chordata > Mammalia > Carnivora > Hyaenidae > Proteles > Proteles cristata. Next base: position 792 of record JAESUZ010001224.1, on the reverse strand, counting down.
CCTCTTACCCCCTCTCTCTCTCAAAAAAAAAAAAAAGTAACATTAAAAATTTTTTAAAAATTAATTCTTACAAGTTGTGTCTTTTATACAATGTCCAGTCAAACTTCTGTATACCCTGACTCCTTCTATGGCCAGGATACTTGATGTATCTTTATAATTAACTTTCCCCATAGGTAGCAAGATAGTTCCACCAAAAGAAAAGGCTAGTAGCCCTTTGGCAAAGATAGTAAAATGTGATAAACATAAAAAAAAATTCCCCAGCTGACAAATAGAAGTGAGTGAACCTTTTATAAAGATAAATTTTGCAGGGTGCCTGGGTGGCTCAGTCTGTTGAGCGTCCGACTTTGGCTCAGGTCATGATCTCATGTTTTGTGGGTTCAAGCCCTGCATCGGGCTCTGTGCTGACAGCCAGCTCAGAGCCCGGAGCCTGTTTTGGATTCTGTATATCCCTCTCTCTCTGACCCTTACCTGCTCACGCTGTCTTGTCTGTCTGTCTTGTCTGTCTGTCTTGTCTGTCTGTCTTGTCTGTCTCTCTCAGAAATAAATAAAACATTAAAAAAATTTATAAAGATAAATTTTGCAAGAGTATGGCTATATATCAGTTGTCAGACCAGCAGCAGGAGGGTCCCTGGGCATGTGGTTTGACAGGGTCTTCACCCCAGTCACTGTGTTTATGAAAGACTGCACCCTCAGCTACACCTTTCTGTAAGGTGTTGACTTTCTCCTCTGTGTTCCTTTCTCGACGTCCTGGTTGACACTGATTTTGAAATTCATTTTACTTTTCTAGGAAGT